>PVKE010000428.1:0-147905 GCA_004027555.1 Craseonycteris thonglongyai
GGAGGGGAGAAGGCGGGAGGGCAGTGTCCTCACTGGGCCCAGTGGAGGGGAGAAGGCGGGAGGGCAGTGTCCTCACTGGGCCCAGTGGAGGGGAGAAGGCGGGAGGGCAGTGTTCTCACCGGGCCCGGTGGAGGGGAGAAGGCGGGAGGGCAGTGTCCTCACTGGGCCCAGTGGAGGGGAGAAGGCGGGAGGGCAGTGTCTTCACTGGGCCCGGTGGAGGGGAGAAGGCGGGAGGGCAGTGTCCTCACTGGGCCCAGTGGAGGGGAGAAGGCGGGAGGGCAGTGTTCTCACTGGGCCCAGTGGAGGGGAGAAGGCGGGAGGGCAGTGTCTTCACTGGGCCCGGTGGAGGGGAGAAGGCGGGAGGGCAGTGTCCTCACTGGGCCCAGTGGAGGGGAGAAGGCGGGAGGGCAGTGTCCTCACTGGGCCCAGTGGAGGGGAGAAGGCGGGAGGGCAGTGTCTTCACTGGGCCCGGTGGAGGGGAGAAGGCGGGAGGGCAGTGTCCTCACCGGGCCAGGGGTGGAGGGCAGTGCTGGGGAATGGAGAGGGATACTGGGCACCCACAGTGAGCCCAGCACTGTGCCAGACGCCCAGGACCACAGATGACAGCTCACGTGAGAGGCAGGCGTGTGGAGGCCCAGGGGCCGGGCCGTGCCTGCTCAGCGCTGGCTCTTACCTGTACTGGGTGACAGCTGGGTTGGCCTTTGCAGAGCAGTGGAACGTGACGACGTTGTCTTCCAGCACCGGCTGCGGTTCCACCGACAGGTTGACAAGTGGCGGGTCTGCAAAGAGAGGAGAGAGCCTTGCAGGCCGGGAAAGAATGGGGCGGGAAGACTCAGGGAGACCCCCTGGGTGACATGGAGGGTTTCATGACCTGTGATCCTGGGGACCCTCAGAGCAGCCACCATTCCAGTGGTCCCCAGGAAGTTGTGGGCCTTAGCAGGGGCTACCCCACTACCTGTAGGTGCCTGTGTCAGGCAGGGGGTCAGGGCTCCCCCTGTGGATTCGAGGCCTGATGGTTAAATGAACAGCCAGCTAGCAGGTGTGGCTGCCTGGCCCCCGGGGTCACCCTGCTCAGCGTCCAGCTTTTAGAGAACAAAGCACTCCGGGAAGGGAAGGAGAAGGGGGCCAGGGACATGAGGGGGAGCGTGGGCACTCAGCCCCATTTAGACACAAACCGTCCGTCTGCCTTTGAAATGTCTGTTTCCTATCTCTTGGTGTAAAGGTCTGGTGGCATTTACACCCTTTCATCAGCCTAATCACCACTGCTGCCTTCTGACTGGTGTCACCTGGCCCTCAGCTCCTTGAACATGGCGAGAACGCTGAAGTGCTGGGTGGGCAGGGCTGAAGGAGACGGAACTGAGAGCGGGAGAGAGACAGGGAGACAGGAAACAGACAGAGATCTGGGCAGAACGGATGGGAGGTGGGCAGAAAATTATGTGTAGGAGAGAGACGTGGAGATGAGAGAGACACACAGAAAGACTGAGAAGTGCAGAGGAAGAATAAGAAAAAGAGAAACACTGAGAAGCAGAGAGATGGAGAGAAACAGAGAGACACTGACTTACACAGGGCACATAATCTGACTAAAAGCAAAAAGGACCAAGTGACCAAGCATACAGAAACAGAAAATGACAGGGCGTTGGGGAGGAAGACCAAGCAAACAAGGAGGAATAGAGAGGAGACAAGGAGAAAGGGACGCTAAGAGATACGGAGATGGAAGTAGAGACCAAGGAACCCACAGCGGAGACAACGAGGTGGAGAATCAGCCCCAGTGAGTGGCTTTGAGGCAGCTCAAGGGAGCTGGCCTGGGACCTTCTCCCAGAACTGCGTCACCGACGCTCCTGGGCACACACCTGGCTCCCGGGCACACACCTGGGCTTCTGGGCATGCATCTGGGCTCCCCGGCACACACCTGGCTCCCGGGCACACACCTGGCTCCTGGGCATGCACCTGGGTTCCTGGGCACGCACCTGGCTCCCGGGCACGCACCTGGCTCCCGGGCACGCACCTGGGCTCCCGGGCACGCACCTGGCTCCCGGGCACGCACCTGGGCTCCCGGGCACGCACCTGGCTCCCGGGCACGCACCTGGGCTCCCGGGCACGCACCTGGCTCCCGGGCACGCACCTGGGCTCCCGGGCACGCACCTGGCTCCTGGGCATGCACCTGGGCTCCTGGGCATGCACTTGGGAGCCAGAGCCTGTACCTGGCTTCCAGGCCTTGGCGCCTCAGGCATCCACACTCCCTGGAGGGGCGATGACAGTCAGTGCCCATCCCTTCCTGTCATGGCGTGTAAGTCTGGCTAGAGTTCATCTCCAGGTGAGTTCAGAGGGCAGTGTGGGCCCTGTAGCCTGGCCTGAGCAGCCTCTCCTGGCCTCTCCTCACCAGGAAGCAGAGTCAATTGCTGGAAGGTCCTGAGGACTTTCTAGAGGTTCAGCCCCTCTTCAGAAAAAGAAGTAAAGGAGCCAGTTTCTCAGCGACCCTGCAGAAAGCATGCTGACCCCTCTGGGTGCACGAGGAGGGGCCCAGGAGGGGGCAGAACTCTGGCCTGCCTGCTTGAAATGACAGGTGGGGTCTTGAGCGCCTCTGAAAGGCACACATGCAGCTCCCCAGCAGAGTGGGGGGGTCATTTGAACACTTGGCGCCCCCTTTGCCACACTGCTGTGCAAGCTGGGCCCTGCCTCCCTGCCTAGTACTAGTGCTGGGGCTGGGGGCTGGCCCACGGGGGCTGTGCTGGCTTCTGCAGACAGCTGGCCAAGACCCCGGTTCCTGAGCAGCAGAGGGCCGACTGTGCTGGGGGCCAGGGCTCCCACATCACCTCCCAGTTCCCGATGGAGACCCCAGTCCTGGGAGCAGCTGCTCCTGGAGCAGCCGGCTTGCCCGCCCTTTCCTGCAGAATTGCCAGAAAGTGACAAGTATGTCAGTGATGTCAACCTTCATTTTTAAAGTATAGTTTCAGTGGCCACAAAGATGGGTGTGGCAGGGACTAGCCATAGCACTCTCCTGCCACCTCCCAGGAGAGCTACGACCCCCAGAACCCTGCAGCTCCTTCTGGTCAAGGCTCCCAGGGCCAGACTCTCAGGAGTCCCACCCAGCCAGCTGGGCCTCAGTGGGACCCAGGGACTCTGATGGCACCAGCCCCAGAGACCCAGGGAGGAGGCTGCATGTCACTGAGGACTGGAGAAGCATGTCCTGAGGCCTAGGCATTTGGTCATTGCCATCTGGGTCCCAATGAGTGGCCAGGTCACTGTCCTCTGTTGTGGAATCAATACTGGGAGGTGGAGATTTATTTTATTTAATTTTATTTATTTATTTTATTTTGTGATCTTATTTATTTATTTATTTATTTTTTGACGATTTATTTATTTTTATTTTTTTTGAGAGAGTCAGAGAGAGATAGAGAGACAGAGACAGAGAGAAGGGGGAGGGCCCAGAGCAGTCTCCACAGTTGCACGTCATCAGTTTTCAACATGGTTTTATTCCACACAGGTGGACAGGGGCTGTGCAGGACAGGAACTGGGCTGGGGGCCTCCAGCATGGGAGGCATGGCTCCTTGAGCCAGGGTTTGAACCAAGGGGACAAATACCAAACTGGGGCCTCCCGCATGGGAAGCACACCCCAGATCAGCATACGGGTCCGCACAGGCTGGGGCCAGAGCTGGGACTTGATCTTTGGTCCCTGGGGCTGCAAAGCGAGCACTTAACCTGCTGAGCCATCCCAGCTTCCCCTCCATCTAACTCTTATTTGAGGAGGTGATGGTGCCAGTTAGACAGAATCCAGAAGCCTGCCACAGAAGTTGGGGGGCACTTCCAGGAAGCCCATCCCCACCTGGGTGCTCTTTGTCAAATGATGGGTCTTGGGGAGCAGGAAGATGGAGCATGGACCTATTAGGGACCCTTCCTGCTGCCTGAGCCCCTCCCCCACCACACACCCGCGGTTCTCAGTCTACCCTGCATCTTCCCCCCATCCTGGTGGTGTGCTCCAGACCCCGCCTTCCTGCAGGTCCTCAGAGTATGGGCCCCTCAGAAGCCCTCAAACACCCCACTTTCACCTGCACCTCCACCCTGGTCCATAGGTTCCCACATCTGTCTCTTCGTCCCTGGCTTTTGGAGGCGCAGGATGTGTATTTTCAGGAGTCTACCAGGCTCTGGAGGCATAAATAGTCGATGTCCTGTCCCACTATTAAACCTGATTTTACTCCCACTTGTGATGTCGGCTGTATAGCTTGCAGAGAGCAGCTTTGGTGTAGCTGGTGGAACCGAGTGCACACTGAACAGATGTTACAGCTGAGAGTCTGTTAGTGTTTCCATCAGCAACCCGTGCGCGTGTGTGTGCACGTGTGTGTGTCCTACATGGAGGAGGAGGTGGGACCAGAGAAATTCCATGACTCAGTGATTTTATAGCACATCCACTGGCAACTTGGCAGCTGGATGCCGAATCCAGATGCAGGGAGACTGGGGGTGTTGAGCTTTCTCTCCCATTACTCAATCTGGGGGCTTTGTCTTCTATTGGGTAACGTAAAGACCAAGGGAAACAAACACCAAATGTGCTTTTGCTGAGTGTGGCTGCTTCTCGGTTGACTGAGAAAATGAGCAGGTTCAGGAAGGCAGCTCTGATCCCGCCTGCGGCGTCCTCGGTAAACAGCTGGATGCTTACGGAGTGAACACATGCATAAATGGAGGAGGAAGGGGAGGGAGTGGCGGGAGAGAGGCTGCACTTCTGCTCGCCACACACACGCACAGGCGAACAGCTTCGGGAGGGGACAAATGGACGGAGACCTGTCCCTGTTGGGGCTGTGGGGACCCGGGGGAGGGGCGGCCACACACCCACGCCTGCGCCTCGCGACAACAGCTAACAGGTGCAGAGTGCTCACCACGGGCCAGGCCCTCTGCTAGGGACGGTTTAATTTAATGCTCACAGCAACCCTCTTGGAGGTTAGCATTGCTACCTCCATGAGGAAACCGAGGCCCGAAGAGGTTGGAGAACTGGGCCACTGGCAGAG
This sequence comes from Craseonycteris thonglongyai, assembly GCA_004027555.1. Taxonomy (NCBI): domain Eukaryota; kingdom Metazoa; phylum Chordata; class Mammalia; order Chiroptera; family Craseonycteridae; genus Craseonycteris; species Craseonycteris thonglongyai. Next base: position 4,998 of record PVKE010000428.1, read on the forward strand.
CCAGAATTCAACCCAGGAAGAATGTGGTCCTTAACCAGGACCCCGCACTGCCTCGCATGTCCAGAAAGCCGGGCACCTGGGTTCTCAGCCTCCCGCTGACCTCATGCCTGTTGCCTTCCTCCTGAGGGGACTGAGACACCCTTGGAAAGAAAGCCACAAAGGCCCAGAGACCTGGCGAGGCGGTCGCCCTCCTCTGCTGACTGGCATCTGTGTGCCTTGGCAAATGGATCACCTCATTACAGTGCACTTAGAGCAGCGACTTTCAGTGGTTGGTGGGCCGTTGTGTGAGGGTGACTTTCCTGTTGACAGAAAAGGTTGTCCTGCTACGGTGGATAATGGCCGGGTCTCTCCCTGCCCGGGCCCAGGCCACCATGGTGGGTGCCGACCATGTGGTTTCCTTTGTGTGGGATTTGGAGCTGGCACAGGCCTCCTGACTGAGCTGGGGGCGGGTGGGGGAAGGCGGGAGGTGGCTGCTCGGTGGCCATCGCTGGCAGCTTGGCTGTAGGAAAACTGGGTGCCTGGCGCCTCCCACGCGCATTCCTCCCAGATGTGGCCTGCGTCTGGAGAGAGCTCTGATCCGTGGTAAATCCCAGGGCAAGAAGGGGCCGTGGATGTCATCAGTCCAGTTAGACAAGGAGCTGGAGTGCCCGGGGTGAAGCAAAGAGCTCGGGCCCACACAGCTCCCGGGAGCTGGAGCCTCCTCAGCAGGCCTGGCGTCCACAGCACCTTGCTTACCCTGTAGCTGGGCATACTGCTCTGTGCCACAGCTGTTCATGGAAGAAGCAGGTGGGCGTGGAGAGCCAGGGCCTCGACTAGGCCCAGGGAAGGGAGACCTCCCTCTCAGGGTGACCCTGAACGTACATGATCCTCAGGGCGAGCGTCTCCCTTCCATCACCCTGGGCCGAGGCCTGGCAACAGGCCTGCGGTTCTTGGTTCTCTCTGAGTGCCGAACGGAAGACCAGCTCTCCGCTTGTCGTGGGTGGGGGCGGGGGGCTGCTCAGCTTCTCCAAGAACTCAGCTGCTGGGTCTGGATCTACAGCGAGCCCCTACGAGGCTACAACCGTTCCCCCTGCCCTCTGGAACATAAGCAGCGCCTGCCAGGACCCTAGGTGCCGAGTGGAGTCCCAAGATGGGCTCCAGAAACCCTCGATGCAGACCCCCGGACAGCCTCGCGGAGGCCTCTCCAGAAGCCTTAGGCGAGCCGGGGCTGTTGGGAAGCGTTTTCAGATGAATGTGATTTTACATGGATGACATGGCGAAGAGGAAATGAATGCCAGCCTGCAGCTTCCTCGGAGCCTGTAGCTGAAGCGGCCCCAGCGGAAGTGTGGAAGAGGGGTCACCGGCGTGGGCTCTGCCAAGCTAGGCTGCCTCGGCTGGAAACCGATGTGGCCTTGGGCAAGCCAATCAGCCTTTGGGGGCCTCGCTTTCCCCAGAGAGGGCCCACAGTCCTACCTACTCCAGCCAATTGTTGTATACATTGAGTGACCTAATACATGCAGAGCACAGGCTGACTGACTGCTCTCCTGGACTGACCCTCCCATGACAGGGCCCGAGAGACCCTGTAGAGGGCATGGTGCCCAGTGTGGAACTCTGAGCGCCCTTCAGCTCCCAGCGTCTCTGCTCTGGCTTCCCCTCCAGGGGAGGGTTACCCGGCTAGGCAGCAGGGCTGGAGGCTGACCAGGACGTTTATTGATGTGGGAGCTCTACCTTCTACATGTGTGAAAATGTGGCTTAAACGTGTCGTTTGCCAAGGACCCTCATCTGAGATGTTTCTACTTCACGTAACCATGAGGACAAGCTGGTCCTTCGGATGCCCTCCCACATGAATCTGGTCAGTACGTGGAGCTTTCTGAGCCAGTTCCCTTTTTCTGGGCGAGCTGCTCATCCGTGCCCGGTCCTGTCCCCAGCCCGTGCTCCAGGATGGGTTGCGCGGGGTCCCTTCCTGGTCCCGACCGGGCCAATACTCACGCTGGATGTCGATGGTGACTGAGGTCTCCTTGCCTCCGGGGATGGCTTTGTTGGTGGCTCGGCACACGATCCTCTGTCCATTCTCCACGTCTCCGGGGGAGATGAAGAGGGTGCTCACAATGCTCTCACGCTTGCCGTCCCGAAGCAGGGTCTGGGGGTGGTTAGAAAGAGAAGGCCCCATGTCACTAGGCTGGGATGGCGGCTACTGGAGAAAGCCCTGTGCATGGAGGCGGGGATCCTGCCTCTGTGCAGAGCTGGGGCTCCCCTCGGCTCCCCAGCCTGGCTGAGCGCTGGGCTGCAGAAGGAGAAAGGAATTAGAAAGCTTCCCATCATGAGTGAAAACCAGCCTGGACTTGCAAACCCCGAATCATAAAGGACACCAAGCTGGGCCCAGTGGAAACCAGGCTGCAGGGTCTATGGAGCGACTCCCATCCATCTGCCTGGGGTGTCCAGGGATCCCCCATGTCTGTAGGAAATGCTGAGATGTGTGTGACAGCCTGTGATGTGGCTACTGAGGCAGTGAGTGACGAAGTCTGTGGCAGGGGGTACAGTTTGGGGCAGGGGGTAAGGGCAGGGCTGGGGTGGGGATGTGGGCTGAGTCAATGCACACTGACTGTTTTATTACTTCATCTATATAAACCTTTTCAATTCTTCAAACCCTGACCCCATTAGAGCCCTGGCCACGTTACAGGCAGAACAGGTGCTGTAATCTTCCACGTGACAGGCGAGAGAACAGGTGAGGCCAAGAGAGGCCACGGAGCTTGACTACACTTGCACTTTAAGTTGGAGGTGAAATAAGCAAGAGGGTCCTGTAGTGGGTTGAATAGTGTCTCCCTGTCCCCCTCACCCCCAAAAAATTCATGTCCATTTGGGACCTCAGAATGTGACCTTATTTGGAAACAGGGTCTTCACAGGCTAGTGAAGTAATTAGCAATTAGTTGAGTATCCGAATCATCCTGAATTTCCAGTGGGCCCTACACCCAACCACTGGAGGCCTGGAGCCCCCAGGGGCTGGAAGAGGCCGGGAGGGCTCTCCTGGAGCCTTTGGAGGGACCACAGCCCTGCCGGCACCCGGGGTGCAGAATCCTGGCCTCCACAGCTGTAAGACAGGTGCATTTCTGTTGCTTGAAGCCTCCGTTACCGCAGAACTTTATTAGGGCAGCCCTAGAAAACGGGCTTCTGTCTCCCATTCCTTTGTGGCCAAGGGACCATGAGGTCATTCTGCAGCCAGTTCCATCATCTTGCTGCACCCCTTCCCTCCGCTGCCCCCCTTTTCAGCTCCCTCCCCATCGGGTTGAGCTGAGCACCCTGGTGACCATCTAAGGTGGGTGTGTTGGGCAGGAGGGTCACTCCCAGGGCGGGACTGGCCGGTCCTGGAGACTTCTGATCCGGGGAAGGAACTTACAGTATTTTTCCGTGTAGAAGACGCCCCCCTGTGTCTAAGAGGACCCCTACTTTTCTAACCCAGCATTAAGAAATCAATACATGAGTTACTCCTGTGTATATGATAACCCCCAATTTTTGGTCTAACGGACAAAAATATCGCCTTCTACAACTCTCTACAGGGAAAGGGTGACAGATGCAATCTTATTTTGCTGTGAAGAGAGCCAGGGAGAGATAAACAGACTCTACTTACTGAAAACCTCTCTTAAAACAACAACAGCATTGTCTCTAATCTCTCCAGATGCTGGAGAGAAGGGAGCATTATCTCTATTTAGCCGAACGCTGAGTTCAAAGTGAGGCAGGAACTGGCTGGCAGGGCTGGGAGTCGCACTTAAGAAGGGTCACCCCTGAGCCATGACCCTCCCACCACAGCTCCCTGAGAGCTGGGAGGTGGCTAGCGTGGTCTCCACTTAGATGGGGGCAGTTAGAGCCACTCTGTAGCCTCCTTGGTCATGGAGCTAGTTAGTAGTGGCGTGCAGGCTGCTGGGACCGCCCGCTGGGTCCTCAGGTTAGTGTGGCCCTTCTCAGCAGGCACAAAGCTTGTGTGTGGCCTCCAGCACCAGAACATGACCCCAGCTGCTGTCTAGATCAGCTCATCCTGCATAGACAGTCAGAGTCTGGGCAGCCAGAGAGAGCCACGAGCGGCACGTGGACTGCTGCTTCTGGGCACTTGAAAACTGCCTGGGCCCAGGCGGGTGCCGGTGGCCGGAGGCCTCATTGCACATCCTTCCCTGGGACGTGGGGTGGTGGCTTAGCCCTGGGCAGAGGCGTCGGGATGCGGTCAATCCCAGCCAGCCATGGGGCAGCCACTGGGAGCCAGCCTCAGGGCCCGAGACCCGCACAGGGGTTGGGGGTGGGGGGGTGGGGGGATGGCTTAGCCCCCAGCCAAGCCCCAGTGGAGGGGCGACCATTGAACCACAGAACCACACTGGCTCCAGGCTCTGCGGCAGACCTCCTGCGTCTATAAATAGCCCAGCGATAACAAGAATAATTTCCTGGATGGAGAGAAGACCTGGGTGAGGTACAGGGGGGAGGTGGGGTGGGAAGACCGCGCCGTGAGCCCCCCTTTTCCTTTCTCGTGCTATCCAGGGGCACTGACTTAGGGCTGACTGCCTGGAACCCCTGCACTGACCTGCTCTTGGCTGTGGGGGAGGCTCAGGATCCTAATTAGGCCCCGGACTGCCTCCCTCTGCCCTGAACCCGGGCTCCTCTGGCTCAGAATGATGATTAATGACATATTTATTCTGTCCGGACGTCTGCTTTTCTGGGAAATAAAAATTCTGGTTCAGGTTGTTTGTTCCGCCTAATTAGCGAAAAGGGAGATGTGTTCATTACACACGGGGAGCACGAGGGGAGGGCGGACGCCTCCGTGGCTCCCACTGGAGTCACCCTCCCCTGGGGGGTGGTCCTCAGGGACCCCTGGGTCTGCAGGCCTGGCCCTGGGATGTCCAGGGGGAGGGGGAGGAACACGGTCAGTGAGGCCGGCTGAGCTGAGCCTCGGCGGCCGCATGGCTCATCCACTCCTGCCACCGGCCCTGGGGCTCCATCCCCTCTCACCTTCATCTTCCTCCTTTCCTCATATCTTCCTAACTTCTCACTTCTTTCTCTCTTCCTTCATCCCTCTCTCAGAAATCTCCCCTTTTCTCGTATGAAGCCATTGGACTCTGGCCGTGAAAGCACAGGCCAGGCCAAACATCCTATCATTTGCTCCATGTTTCTCTTCCTCCCAGCTTCTGCTCCCAGCTCCTCCTCCCGGCATCCCTCCACTGAGTTTGGCTCTGGGGACACAGCAAGGGCCCCAGGCCACCCCTCCTGCCTCAGAAACCTTCATTAATATGCAAATCAGCTCATCTGGTGGATTATTAAGGGCAAGTCTTTCTTTTCCAGGGCTACCCCCTCCAAGGCCTGGGGTGGCCCTCCCTCCAGCATGGTGGCACTAACATGGTGGCACCAACGTACAGCCAGAGCCCAGCCCAGAGGGCGCCACATCCTGATGGCAGCTCCTGCAGGTCTGCAAAGACCCAGCCCACCTGTGTGTGCAGCTAGGGGCCAGGGAGGGGCGTGTAGAGGCCACAGGAGCCTGGGACAGGGAAGGCCCCTGACAGTCCTGGAAAGGTGGCCAGAGTTAATCAAAATATAAGACACTCAGTTGAATAGGAAATTCAGATAAACAATGAATAATTGTGTAGTCTAAGCATGACCCATAATTATGCACCATGCAGTATGTGAGACATACTTATACTGAAAAGTTATATGTTTATTTCAAATTCAAATGTCACCGGGCACCCTGTGTGTTACCTGTCGACACTGGCCCCTGACCACTTTTGTCCTCGGTCTCCTCCTTTGACATACTTTATTCTTAGGGCCTTCACCAAGAACAGCAATTACTGCCCCAGGAGAGAGAGGGAGAGAGAGGAAGAGAGACAGAGCTACACAGCTGGAGAGAAAGAAAAGGTTGGATGAATAGAGCCATAGCAGGAGGAAGAAAGAGTGACAGAGAGGAAGACACACAGAGAGAAACAAAAAGCGACAGAAAGACACTCACATAAAGACAGCAAGAGCTGGAGAGAGAGAGAGAGAGAGAGAGAGAGAGGGAGAGAGAGAGAGAGAGAGAGAGCGTGGGCGAGCGCTGGGACCCCGCCCCAAGCAGCCCACACTCCCTCCTGTCTTTCTGCCCCCAGACCTCACCTTGGAGTAGGTGGCCCCGTTGATGACCTCTCCCTTCCTCAACCAGATGATAGAAGCGGCCGGCTTGGCGTTGTCTGCATGGCAGGTGAGGTTGAGGGGGTCCCCTGCCCTCAGGCTGATCACGGGCCCCCCCAGGATGATGGGGTCGTCGGGCGGCACTGTGGGGAGAGGAAGGAAGAGGTCAGGGTGAGGGCACCTCGTCCCTCCAGTCAGACAGGCAGGCTGGGCAGGTGGATTTTATGGAGCCGATGACAAACAATAATTATCATACTGTAATCAAACGTGTAATCCCCTTGTATGATCACAACAGTAGCAACAACAGCGATCATCCCACACAAATGCATCCAGTGTTTATTTGCAGAGGGGGTTCGGCTCATCCTCTGTCCACCGGGAGCCTGTGAGGGGCAGGACTACAGGGGGAGCATTCTCAGCCTCCTTCCTAGACTGGGGAGCAAAGCTGCACGCCTAGATAATATCAGTAGTTTCTTTCCTTCTACATTTTTAAAACAAAGCACTGTCATATCTGTGGTTGGATTTAATCCTCACAACTATCTTGCTAGGTGAACTTTATTATTGTCACCACTGCACATCCAGCAGGGGTCGGCAACTTGTTCAAGGTCAAACTTTTCTCTCAGGGGACAGGGGACAGGCTGAGACAGTATTTTAGAGGGCTGTGCATCCTGGCATCTCCTTAGCACTAATTCTTCCACAGTGGCTCTGGCCCCTTACCCCAGGGTCAGAACGAATCTCTCCTGCCTGGATCTTCCACTGTATTTTGGGGGAGCGTGGTCTGAGATTTGAGGCTCCTGCCGAGAGATGGGCAGTGCCAGGAGGAGAGGGCCATCTTCCACAGAGCCTGGCACAGAGCCCAGTGCCTGGCAGAAGTTCCATAGCATTTGCGAACTCCCATGGAGTTGCCCCTTTCATTGCCACGATGCCCATGGGATGTAGGGTGGGCAGTTAGGATGTTGGATGAGCATCATTTGCAGAAGAGGCCCAGAGACATTAAGCAACTGGCCAAAGTCACAGAGCCTCTTCTGATGTTGGCGCTGGGGGCACAAGGAGGCTGTCAGGCCTCTCCTGCTCCCTGCCTCTCCTCCCTGGACATACCACAGAAGGGCCAGGGCTCCCTGGCCACCCCCTGAGCACTTGCTGGCTCTCCCTCCCCCAGGGCAGGGCTGCCCCAGGCCCGTCCCCACTTAAAAGGGGGCTGCCCGGACACACCACTTAAAACCAGACAGAAGATAGTATGCACCCATTTCAGGGAAGTCTGGTCGACCTAATCTCCCTGAGCTGAATTCAAGGTGTCAGGACGGCACTGCGGGTTTCTGTTCCATTTCAAATGGGACGTCTGGTCGGCCTGCCTGAAAGGCTCTGACGTCCGGCCCCCTCCCCCTAGGACTGGCCCCCTCCCCCTGGGGCCGGCTCCCACAGCCTGCCTGACCTCCACCTTGTCCCCGGATGTCCCACAGTGTTGCTCTCCAGCCCCACCCAGGCCCCGGAGGCTCTGGGGCACGCTCTCAGCCAATGGCTCTGCCCCTCTTTTCTTGTCCAGAGGAGGTTTGGTTCAGAACTACAACCCAGTGAGCACCAACCCCCAAGTTTCTATCTCCCCCGAGGTGAAAACTACCCCTCAGGGCTTCTAAGATGACATCTGCGGCCCCAGGACTCTGCTAGGGATCCTGGCCCAGAAGTCGGCCTCATCCAACGCTGCCCAGCCTCCTGGGGTGAGAGAGGTGGTGGGGGTGCACAGGCAGATGGTGGGTGTGGGCTGGACGCTCACCCCACCCACCCTGTACCCCCTCATTAGTGCCAGAGGCCCCCTGGGTGTGGGTGTGGCCTGAAAGCCAAGGGAGGCTAATGAGGGCTTTCCATAAACCGGGTGGGTGTGCCCCTGGCTGCTGAGGGAATTTATTTCTATGGCAGGGGTGGCCCCTTCCAGCAGCGAAGGCTGGCGCTGGGGCTCCTGCCCCCCTCCGTCTGCGAGCAGCTTTCTCCCCATGAAATGTCCAGGATGGAGCTGCTCCAGCTGAGCTTGCCCGGGGCCAGGAAAGGTGGAAAGAACCGCTGGAAGCTTCAGGAAGACCGTAAGGAACCCCAGTGGTGTGGCATCGCGGAAAGCGCCCTAGGTCAGAGGGTGAAATCCCTTCTCCTGGCCTCATTGCCTCAGAGAGAAAACGAGAACGTTCAGTCGGGGATCTGAAAAGTTCCCTCTGGCACTGACATCCACTGGGTCTGAGACAGTGGCTTCCAACTCTGGCTGCACATCATACAAAAATCAGGGCCACACACTGACCAGCTGAGCCCCAACCTCTGGAGGTGGGCCCCAAGCTCCCAGCGGAGTCCAGGCTGTGACCAAGTGTGAGGACCAACTGTCTCTGGGCCGTGGCTCGGGTGCCTAACCGCTGTGCTCATAGGGTGGAGATTGAGGAAGACCTTTCCAGAAAACAGACAGTGTGTGTATCAGGGGAGCCCTTTCTGCCCTTCCGGTGCTGTTAGGAATATTGGGTTATAGAGTGTAGTTGAGGAGAGAGGAGTTGAAGTTGTGCTGTGTGGGTACTCAGGCACGTGTGTGTGTGCACACACACACACACACCCATCCTCAGAATGGGTGCTGATTACATCTTCCCAAATAAGTGGTTATCACGCCGGTTACTCGTGTAGCTATGCATTACTGATTGGCCTTCGCCTGGTTGCACACCAGATGGGGTAGAAGGCTGGTGTGGGTGGGGTGGGGTGGGTGAGGAGGGAGGGTGTTTGTTGGGGGTCCACGGGCTGAACAGAGATCTGTCCTCTGGCAGCTGCAGGTCTGATGGCGGGGATGGTGACCACTCGGGGCTGCTTCAGTCAGACCGGGGCTCGGTGAGAGCCCGGTGCCGGGAGGGGAGGAAGCCGGAGCAGCCCACGCAGCCCACGCCCCGAGCTGCGTTATTCACGCTCCGCTCTCACGGGATTGTTATCCTGAACCGCTGTAGAGTTTGGCCTCCCATGGAGGCCTGGGGCGCCCTGAGGGGAACCCCGGGTGTCCAGCTGAGGGAGCCCCCGGCCCTGCCTCAGACGTCCAGAGCCGGGCCTGGCTGGCTCCTGGGCACCGCCTATGAAAGAAGCAGGTCATGTGACCTGAGGTTCCACAATCGATCGCTGGGGTGCCTGGTTCTTTGCAGTTGATGCTCCTGTCACCCAGGATTTGGGCAGGCAGCTGGGGGTCTCCGCCACTGCTCTGCCCTCTCTCCTACCAGTCCTGCTGATTGTGCCACCCACATGGGTGGGCAACGTGGGACATCATACCAGTCTCTCTCCCTGTGTGGGACGGAGTCCCCAAACTTTGCTGCCAAAGGGGAGGGGGCTCCTGTGGGGACACAGTCCAGTTCTGCATTCACAGAAGGGAAACTGAGGCCAGAGAGCAGGAGTGGCTGCCCCACGCACGTTCCTGCATGTGAGGGCCGAGAAGGATGGGCGTGGTCTGGAGAGCACACCTGACTCGCCCCCAGGTGCACAACTGTCATCAGTTCTATGCGCGCACTTCTTTATACTGGTCTGTGGCAGGAGGAGATTTTGTGGCTCCGAGTTGTCGGGAAGCACTGCTCAGCCCCACGCTATTTCTCAGAGGGGCTCCCATGGTCGGAAGGCCTTGCACTTCTGGACACACTATGGGTGACCCCCTGACTACCCTTCCCACAGGATGTCAGCTGGACAGAGGACGAAGCGGAGCCGGGGTCAGAGGGTTTCTGTCCAAGGGGACCTGCCCCTTGCCGCTGTGCCCAGAGGCTGCATGGCATCAAGCTCATGGACGCATCGGTATTGGTTTGCTGGGTTGGCCAACCTCCCCTGAACAAGGTGGGCAAGTTCTCGTGGAGCCAGGCCGTGGGTAGTGCCACGGGGACTCCTTCCACATCACCTCAGATGCGCGGGCACTGCCGACCTTCGTTGTTAGGTGTTGGCGTTCAGTCCCAGGCTCCAGGGGCTCAGGCAGGCCTGGGAAGGGCAGGGGGGCACCCAGGGGCCTCTGGGGCATCCTGACCAGCACCTCTCACACCTTCAGACTCCCCCTGCACCCCAGTGTTCCAGCCACAGTCCTGCGCCAGCTGGCCTGCCTTCCTTCCTCCCCTCCCGACCTTCCTCCTCCCACTTCTTCTGTTCAGCCTCCTCTGTGTCACAGTCTGGGTGTATAATGGCCGCGGGAAGTGGACCCAGCGTGGCCTCTTGGAGAGCTCTGCTCCTCAAGTGTATGCCTGGATGGACCTGCATGGCCCCAGCACCCGGGAACTCATGACAGATGCAGTCACGAGTGCTCCACCCCCAGGACCTCCCGAGTCAGGCCGGGCATTGAAATAGGACCCCAGGTAATTTGTATGACATCAGCGTTTGAGGAGCACGGCTCTAGAGCGCTCCTAGGAATAATTACAGACTGGTAAGCGCTTTGAAGAGAAGGCTCCTGGGGCCCCTCAGCCCTCAGCTAGTGGCCTGTGTCCTCCGTGACTTCCTGGGTCAGGTTAGAGAAAGGCCCGGGGTGGCTCACTGAATTCGAGTTTGTAGCTAGCAAGCTCGTCTTAGAACACGCTCCTTGGCATCGGGCCTTGCTTGGACTTGGAATGCTGGCATTCTCTTTCCCCTTCTCCTAGGTCTCTCATCCTTAGCCTTCAAGACTTAGCTATAGCCGGGAAGCTGGGATGGCTCAGCCGGTTAAGTGCTCACTTTGCAGCCCTGGGGACCGAGGATTGAATCCCAGCCTCGGCCCTTGCAGAACCATATGCTGAACTGGGGTGTGCTTCCCATGTGGGAGGCCCCCGGCCCAGTTCCAGCCCTGTGTGGCCCCTGCCCACCTGTGTGTAACAAAACCATGTCAAAAACCGATGATGTACAACTATGGAGACTGCTCTGGGCCCTCCCCCTTCTCTGTCTCTCTCTGTCCAAAACAATAAACGCAATCTTAAAAAAAAAAGAAAGAAGACTTAGCTACAGGGTTTCCCAGGCCATGAAGCCTTTCCTGAATCTCCTGGTTGAATGAAGTGACTTTTGTCTATGATCCCATAGCATTCCAGGCATCCTCTGTCTCAATAGCTAACCTATTCTCTGGCAACAACCTGCAACAACCTGCCCTTGACTGTAACCTTGTCCTTCTGCGATTGTTGTCATCACCAGGTGTAGCACCTGCCGTACCAGGGACCTCCGCGTTCCGTTTGCTCAGCAGACTCTGGCATGAGTCTACCACTTTACAAGCTGTTTGATTGTGGGCAAGTTCTGTAATCAGCCCCCTTATCTGGGAAGTGGGGTCATAAAGATACCTGCAGGTTATTACGAGAGTTGTCTTTTACGATAGGAAGGCCACAGTGGGAACTTTGTAAAGGGCTATATGAATAGTGGTTTTTATGTCTAATTTTTAGAATGGTCGTTTTCTTGCTATGCGAAAGGCACTATGCCAAGGACCCTCTTGTTTTATTCTCAACTTCCTTGGATATAGGAACTATCGGGACTCTATTTTACAGATTAGGAAACTGAGGCTCAGAGAGGGCCGAATACTTGGCTGAGATCACACAGGTTGGTTTAACCCTGTAATTTGTTCTGCTAGAGTCAAAGCAGCTCACTGGTGGCCCGGGAAGCCATAGCAGCCTTTTCCAGTCCTTTCCTCACCCCTCTGGCCCACCATCCTCCGGGGACAGGCTCTGTCTATGCCTGTGGCCTCAGATGCCCCACTTCCCTCCCCAGCCTTTGTTTCCGAGGGCGAGGGAGCAAGGGCCCACATCGAAGTTGGTGCTTGAGAACGCCAGCTCCGGGCGTGGACCAATGGCGTTTGCATTTCCCATCGAGTCCTTGCTCGCATCTGGCCTGTTGTTGGGTTCTCTTATCTGCGGCCCAGCCGTGGCCTCCCCAGATGTTATGTTCAGCTCCTTGCTGAAAGGCACGGATGACAAGGAGGCAGGATGGGCAGGGGGCCTTCTAGGGAGGAGGGACCCTGGGGGTGGGCTGAGGGCAAGGGGGGTGATGCCGTCAGGACAAAGTCAAACCAAGTCACTCGTTTTCCCCTCAGATTAGGAAGGGCGAGCATTCTGCTCATTTCTGATTAAACCTTGAGACAGGGTCTGAGCCATCTTCTCAGTGAGGGGCTGTTTGTGAGGAGAGGGGGCTTCATTACTACTGAGCAGACAAATCACAGGGTGTATGCAGAGCAGGGAGGGGGGCCCACAGTGGGCTGCACACCACAGCTGTGTGTGCACACACGCGTGTATGCCATTGTGCCTCTGTGTGCCTGTGTGTGTCTCAGCGTGTCTCTGTGTGCCTGCGTGTGTCTCAGCATGTTCCTGTGTGCCTGTGTGTGTCTCAGCATGTCTCTGTGTGCTGTGTGTGTCTCAGCGTGACTCTGTGTACCTGTGTGTATCTCTGTATGTCTCAGTGTGTTTCTGTGTGCCTGTGTGTATCTCTGTATGCCTGTGTGTGTCTCAGCGTGTTCCTGTATGCTTGTGTGTGTCTCAGTGTGTTCCTGTGTGCCTGTGTGTGTCTGTGTGCTTGGGCACATATGTGCACCTGTGCATGTACACATGAGTCCTGGGTGCTGGTGGGTGGTGTGTGACCAGTGCGTGGTGGGTGGTGTGTGACCAGTGTGTGGAGAGTACGTGTGGGGGGCTGAGGTAGCCCCCTTTGGCTGCTAGAGGGAGAAACCAGCGGGAAAGGGAGACTTGTGAGAGCAGCTGCACAAGGAACGGCGTGGAGGGGGAGCGCGTAGGACTGTAGGGTGCGTGGGGGAGGGGTGAGAGCAGCTGTGGGCGGCCCCCTTGGGCCAGCTGGCAGGAGGGTTGTCGGGCCCTGGAAGGGGCTCGCTCCTTTCTCCAGCTCAGCGCCCATGCATGTGGCCACAGGACGATGGCAGAGCCCTTCTTCGGGGGGTTTACAAGGGTCGTGGGCATTCACTTGCCTCACAGCGCCTTGTTTGCAAAGCTCCTTGGCTAGTTCTGACCTGGACTTGATTCTGAGGTTCCCCTGATGAGCGGGGCTCGGCCTGGGGGGAGGCGCTGAGCACGGCGGCAAGGGCCATCCTTTACTTGTTTTTCTTTTTCTTCTTCTTTTAATTGGATTATAATTGACAGACAATATGATATTAGTTTTAGGTGTACAGCATAGTGATGCCATGTTTTCATGCATCACAAAATGATCCCCCCAGTCAGTCTAGTTACCATCTGTCACCCTACAAAGTTATTACAATATTATCGACTGTATTCCCCGTGCTGTGCATTAGTTGTGTCATAGCTGCAAGTTTGTACCTCTGAATCCCCTTCACCTACTTCACCCCCCCCAGGTACCTACTCAAACTCCACAGGAACCTCATGCTGGGGGCCTTGTGATGTCCTTATTCTACAGATGGGGAACCTGACCTATAGAACGGCCAACCCGCGTGAGGCAAGCCACACAAGCTGTAGGGGTGGAGCCAGGCACCTGGCTCAGGCCCCTCTAGTCCAGGGCTGCACTGTTAACCTCGGTGCTGTGGATCGCGTGGGAATGAGACCCCGTCCCCCTCCCCTGCATGGCTTCCCCAGCTTTAAGGCAGCCATCCTGACCTAGCAGAAGACCGGCAGCACTGGGGGTGTCTGGCTGGTCCCAGAAACAGAGAGCAGAACTGATGTGTTTGGTGTGGCTGCGGGTTTCCCACTTGGCCATGAAGCCTCCCGGAAGAGCTTGGTGGCTGTGGCTTCGGAGGGGAAAAAGGTTGGGGAGACCTTTACAACTAGTCCCCGGGAGCTCAGAGGTCTCTGCAAAGACTGAGGGTTGTGGGCCCAGGCTCACCCCATTCAGGGGTTTAAAAATAAACATAGAGGAGGCCGGGATAGCTCAGCGGTTGAAAGCTTGCCTTGCAATTGAGAGGTCTGGGGTTTGATCCCCAGTCCTGGCCTGTGAAACCTGTACGCTGACCTGCAGCATATCTGGCAACCACTGGGATGGCTCACGGGTGAAGGTTCTTGCCTCCCATGCAGGAGGCCCCCAGTTTTGTTCCTGCCCCATGCGGCCCCACATCCACTTGTGTGGAATGAAACTATGTCACAACTAATGATGCACAACTGTGGGGACTGCTCTGGCCTTCCCCTCCTCCCCACCGCCCACTACCCTCTCTTTCTCGCTCTCATACACCTTCTCTAGACAACAAAATAAATCTTAAAAAACACCCAAACATAGGAAAATCCAATGCTTGGCTTCTGAAATGAGAGATTAAGAAGACTGCTTTTTGCATTCTAAAGACGTCCGTTTGTTCCACATGGTAGTTGGTTGAAGGTGAGGAGAGTGGGGTGCAGAGCAGGACAGTGAGAGACGTGCAGGGAGGGGACACGCAGGAGAAGACGAGCAAGAGGAAGAGCAGAGCCAGGCGCACGTCAGCCCTGGGAAAGATGAGTGAGGAGAGAGCGTCTGTATGTCCCGTCAGGGCAGCGGGCTAGGGACAGAAAGAAGCACGGTGCTTTCTCAGGCCTCTTGCCACAAAAATTCATGTGAGGGACTTTCCACTCAAAATACCTTTCAACTTTATGCAAATGCTCCACGTCCATTATGCGCCAGAATCCTGAGAGGAAAAATCATATCTTTTTTCTGATCTAAGCCCTTTAAAAAAAAAAAAAAATGTATAAGCCGCTAGATTTGGAAAAGGGTGCACTTTTGGAAGTCATTATAAAAAGAAGTTTGAACGTTTATCTGTAGTTTGGAATTACAGTTATTTTTTAAACCTCCCGTCTTCCTCTGAGAGAGGTTACATTTCTCCTCAGAAGCTGGTGAGCATTGCATTTTACTTTATATAGAGAGGGGACTTTTAATAGGTAAGTAGGCCCATGTTACGATCTTTCAGGATGTTGTAAGGGAACATGGATAATAAAATGCTGCTGCCTCTTGGCAACTAGAGGGCAGCACTTGGGGAAACTAAGTCACGAGCGCCCTGTGATGGGCTGGGTGGGGATTGTTGTGGGTTGGATTCCCACGCAAAGACCTTGAACCCTGTACCTTGGGTCTCCTTGGAGGCTGGACCCCACACGTTCCCATACTCTCTCTGACACCCTGGGGCCCACGCTGGTCTCTGCACCCTTTGGGGAAGGCAGCTCCTGATGGGACCCCTGATACGTTGTCATCACACAGAATGAGAAATTCCACTCGCTGGTGTGTGGCCCGGACTTTTCGTTCCGAGTCTGAGCATTTCCGATAGGGAGAGAGGTTTTCTTCCCCTTCCCTTTGGCCGGCCCTCATCTAGGTCCTGTGAGGGCCACATGGGCTTTCGCCATCATCCCCCCACCCTGTGCTGGGTTCTCTCCTGCAGTTACCCTCACTGCCTTCGGAGGTGGGTGGGGAGGGGCTGCTCTCTCTTCCTGGAAGGGCCGTCCTGTCCTTGCTGACACGCAGATGCCCCCCGCAATCTTTGGGCTTTGCTCAGATGCGTCCTCTGACCTCAACGAGGCTGCGCCTGAGCATCGGGGGCAGGAGCCAGTCTCGTCCACGGTGTGTCCCTGTGCCACCACAGCCCCCCAGCCTGCACTCCCCTTTGCCTCTGTAGAGTTCACGGCATGGGACTTGGGGGGCTGAGTGGGGCAGCGTGGCTGGGGGTGACTTCGGGAAGGAGCAGCCCTATCTTATTCCTCCTGTCTTCCTGCTCCAGCTGAGAGCTTGCACAGAGCAGGGGCTCAACAGATGAGAGTTGAATAAATGGGGGAAGGGGAAGAAGGGATACCTCCAGGGAAGGAGAGGGGAGGGTGACATAAAGCTTCCAGACGGGGATGGTTGGACAGATCTGAAAACACTAGGCAGTGTCACATATGGCTGTTCCAGAAGGTTCCCTCTGGTCTTCCTGGCATACCACGTTGGATCCATGGGCCAATTTAGGAAGTGGCTGTGTTTAGGGGGCTCCTAATGGCTTTGCTGGTTCAGAGGTGGCTCTGGGCATTTGAATCACTGAACTCGAGCCCAGGTAGCTGGCACCCCCCAGCTTTCCTGAGACTTTTCAAACCTTATCCTTTGTGCTCCCTGCTCTCTTTCTTCAACCATTCCTTTTTCGGGGACCCAACAGCCAGGCCCAGGCCCCAGAGCATCCATCACCTCCCTTCTTTTTGCCGCCTCCTTCCTAGCCTTCCCTTGCCCTCCGATGAGCAATGCAGTCACCTGGAAAGTGTTCTGGACGTGGCTGGTAGATGCTCTATAAAAAGAGACGAGACAGCCCCGAGTTGCTGTAAGTGTCCTGGGATCAACCCAAGCCTGAATCTAAGGGTTTCAGCTCCGATCTGCATGATTGTCACTGTGCAGGAATCTGGGGGTGTCAGTGCTGCACATAGTGGTACAAATGCAAATGGGTCGCTAGGGAGCAGCCCAGCGCTGGTGGGTGGTGAAATGTATTCGATGGGCCTGAAAGCCAGCCAGCTCGCTGTGCTAGGCATTCATGTGCGTGTCCAGAGGCCTGGATAATGTAAACCTGGCACATAATTGAAAATAACATTTGCATTTGACTTTGGATGGATGTGAGTGTATGGGGGGAGGAAAGGCAGCCTTACTCTCTGCATATGTTTATTTTAGACTCCCATTAGAGTTCATGTGCGTTCATTGGACACAGCCACCGGGGGAGGTGGGCAGAGCTTCGGCAGCATTAAGCAGCCCTCAGCCTGCACTTGTTCACGGGGACAGTCACTGGAAATGTCCAGGCCGACATTCCACAGGCTTTCTGTGCTCCTTGGGGCGAAGATGCTGCCTCAGTGAACACACCATGGGAGCCTCCTGTTTATTAGCGGCATGGCCTCAGAAGAGTTCATTAGCTCTTGCCGCCTGTGTCTTCCTCTCAAAACGGGAGGGGTAATAATACTCACTCTGAGGGTTAGTGGGCTGATTATGTGAGACAGCATAGGTATAATCCCTGGAACCCTTTATTATTAATGTAATTATTAATGCTCATCCCCTTCCTTCTCTCTCCTCCCTGGGGATCCAGGAGGAGACAGGAAAAGTCCCTGGGGTCAGACGGGAAGACCCCACGGCTTGCTCCTGGAGCCAGGTTGGCCAGAACTGGTCGTTTGCCCTCAGCAGGTAGCAGGTGCACAAGGCTGAGGAGCTCCCAGCCCAGCTGCCCGGGCCGGGGAGGGGCTGGAGAGAGGAGAGTGTGGTGTCCCCTTGAAGAATGGGGGTGGGTTCTGTTTGGATTTTGTGTTCATCCAATGGTACCAAGGGGGTCCCGAGTGGAGAGAAGGGAGGGCTTCGGGTGACCCTGAAACTACTGTCCCAAAGACTGGACCGGACTCTCAGGGCCACCACATCCCAGCTTGTGTGAACTTGGGCAAAGCTTTCCTCTCTGAGTCTGTGTTCACCTCTGTAAAGTGGCACCACAGTAAATACTGTCAGAGTGCCATGGAGGCCAGGTGAGGATGAGCCAGCGCATAAACCAGGGCTCTGCACAGTTTCCGAATGAAGTGGGAGGGTGGGGGTGGGGCGCGTGTGGCGTGGCTGGGCGGCCCGGGTGTGTGTGTGTGTGTGTGTGTGTGTGTGTGTGAATGCTTTTTCGCCTCTCTCAATGTTCTCAGGGGGAACAGGAAGCACCCTCACAGATGATCCAATCCCACACCCCTCCCTTCTTGGACAGATGAGGAAGCTGGCCCAGAGAAGGTGAGTGTCCTGCCCAAGGTAACACAGCAAGTTACCATGTCTCTGGGTGCAACTAGCAGGCAGTTTCTGTGGTGTCCTATGAACCACTGATCAATTGAAAGGGTCCCTTCTTACAAGTGGTTTATGCCTTAACAGCTGTTAAAACCAAGATGCTGAAGGGGGCTCTGAGGTGGGCTGTCAGGGGAAGACTCTGGCCTCCTACCTGCTCCGAGCTCCTGGTCTGCAGAGCCCACCTTTCTGATGCTCAGAGAGGGATGTTCAGACGGCAGCCCCAGAGCCCTGATCCAGAGCCGATGGCCAGAGGACTAAATAGAGGGTTCCAGGCAGGACAGGGGGCTGGTTTCCCAGAAAAGATGGGCCAGCCAGTGAGGGTGGGAGGAGCTAAGTGAGATGTGAGGCAGAACTTTTTCTAAGGCTGCCCTGAGGGACCAGAGAGGCTATGGAATAGCCTCAGGTGCTCTGGCGGGTTATAACAAAGGACATTCATCATGGGGAGGGGGGCTTGCACTTGGGGGTTCTCCAGCCCAGTTCTGCTGGAGAGCTCAGGGCGCTTTCTGTTCATTTCAGGCAGCCTCTCTGAGCAGCGGGGACTGGCGGGAACACTTGGTACTATTTTACAGTTAGGAGAACAGGGACGCAGAAAGGTACGACTTGTCTAAGATCTCAGGTTAAGTCAGGGGAGGGACTAGGGCACTGGCGTGTTGTTGGTAAACCAGCTCTTCAAACATAGCACAATGCCACATCCCAAACTCCCCATTGTGTGGTGTCTGGCAATTTCTAGGGTGTAAATGCTCAAGCCACCTACGTGTTGGCACTGAATGCAGAGTTGAGAGGTAGACACATGGGGGGAAAAAGGGGACCACAGAGGGGATTTCAGCTTCTTCCCCCAAATGATACCTCCGCTGAGACACAAAGGGGGTTGCTGGGGAGAAGGCGTGCATGTCTGCACTCCGAGTTGCCCCTCATTAATTCTAATCTAATGTGATCACAACATTCCTCCGTAAACAGCAGCCTGCGGTTAATAAGCAGGGCTCTTCCCCCGGCCCTGCGATGGTGCTCCTAATCAGCCCGTGTATCAGGGAGGACTCGCTGCTAATTGTCGTGAGGCCTCGGCCTATCGTGTGCCAGGGAAGGGATGGCAGTGAGAGATAATTATAATCAGATCTAATTAGTAATTATAGCAGATCCTGACTAGAAAGTGTTTTCAGTTAAATACTCCCAGAGAGGTGCTAATAGTCTCGGGGGCATGTGTGTTCCGCACACAGGGGTGGGGGTGGGGGGACTTGTGAGGGGCAGGGGCTCTTACATCCGTGTGGCTTTCATCCTCTGACCTTTCGGTGAGAAGAGGAGACACAGAGAAGGTGTGGCTCAGGACTCAGGGCGTGGGGGGTGTCTGGGTCACCTGGCTCCTGCGGGCAGCACTTCCATGTGCACCTGGGGTTGAGGTCCCTATTCCATGCAGCCACCTGCTGTGGGCCCTCCCCACATGCCAGTCATTCCGGAGGCCTGGGAACTCCGGGATCATCCGGGAAACTGCACATCTCTTGGGCTAGAATCATTGTGGAATTGAATGAGATCAAAGGCACAGCCCAGGAATCTTCTGGCTATTAAACATGCAGGGAGCGACTCTCGTAGGCCCAGCACGACTCCTTTTTTTTGCCTCTAGCAAGCGCTTCGGCAACCTCTTCCTTGTCCAACCTTTTGTTAACCCAGATCTGACCAACCACCACTTTCCTGCCTTCAGATCCACGCTCCATACACCACATAGTTCTCTTCTGGGACCATCACACAGGTGATGAACTCTCTCTTATACCTAGGATGTGTCCCCACTGCTCACAACCAGCATTGAATGCTTCCGCCAGGCTCAAGGAACCCCACGTCCCTGCTGGCTTCCTCATGGCTCAACCACCCAGCACGCTCTTTCCTGGGGGTGGGGGTGGGGGTTCTTTGGGCTCTCTGAGCCACTGTTCCTCTTATTATGATTACTTTTTCATGCCCCAGCTCCTAAAATCCTCCCTATTCTACCAAGTGAGCGCCCAACAGCCTCTTCCTTTGTGAAGTCTTCCCAGATTTTCTCAGTTGATGAACGCTTTCTATTTTGTATTCAAAAGCATCTTTCTTCTGCCTGGTATGACAATAAGTGGTTTGTTTTCTCTCTCCTGTGCCTATAAACTCCTTGAGGGTACAGATGAGCTTCCTTTCCTATCAAACCCATGCTTTTGCACACAGTAGGAATTTCATAAAGAATTGGTGAGCAAAGGAGTGAATGAATGAATGGGAAGCGTCCACTCATGGATGCATTATGATATTACGGTAATCGCGTCTAGAAAGCTGACCTCTCCACTTCCAGGCCCAAAGCCTTTGACTCTGTCCCCACTACTGGATGCTGTTAATTGGGCCAAAGCCACAAGAGGTGACTGAGCCCTTGACGTGAGGCTAGTGTGACCGAGGAGCTTTGTTTTTAGTTTTATTTGGTTTTAATTGATTCAAAATTGAAATCAAGTAGCCACCTGTGGCTAGTGGCTGCTGTTTGGACAGCACAGCCTGGAACGCTCCAATGGGAGTCTTCAGAGGCCCCGTGACCTCGGGCAACAGGAAGGGCTTAGAATAAGGTGACCAGATTTTAACATTGGTAAAGCGGGACACCATTGACCGGGAGGGGAGGGGGTTCTTGATTAAAAACTTGGTCTATCTCCCGCCGTGCCCTAGCTTGTCATGCATTCTTTCCAAAAATCGGGACTTTTTTAAAATGCTGCGGGACGTGGGACAAATTGTTAAAAATTGGGACTGTCCCGCCAAAAGCGGGACATCTGGTCACCTTAGCTTAGAACCAAAGCCTATGTTGTGCTAACCAGGCCTGGCCACAGGTTACTCTGGAGACTCACATTAGTTTAGTTGAAAAATGGGATATACAGTAGACTCTTTGTTAATTAGAACTGAAGCAACCAGTAAAATCTCAAGTAACCGGCAAAAGGATGTTGCCGGTTGCTTGAGAGTGCTGGTTGCTTGAATTGTGGTCAATGGAGAGTCTACTTACATTTATCCAGCATCTACCGATCCCCATGCATTCTGATGAACTGGTTATGGGACACATGCTGTGAGGGGTGTTTGCAAACCAGGCAGTGAATGGCCTAGAGCGATTAGCGCCAAGGCCTGGGCTCCGTGCAATAGCACAGCTGTTAGCGCGGAAGAAACACTCCTCTCTGACAAATTCTTCTTGTGCTTCAGACTTCACCCAAGCCCCTCGTGCCAGCCTGCCCATGGCAACTCCACCGACACGACCGGGCACTGCCAGCCGACTGCCTTCCTTCACCCCCTCTTCCTGCATCTGTTTCTAGTTTATTCCCGGCCCACACTGTGTCTCCCTGAAGTAGGTCTCCACCCGGGGTTGGGGAATCGGGGGCAGCATGGCAGTGCAGGAATGTGAATGCACCAAGTGGCTGAGGGAAGTGACAGCCAGGGGGACAGCTGGGCCACATTGCACTGATTGGAGCAGCCACGACACAGTTGCTGCCAAGCAGTCAAATGGGCCTACAGTTGCCAGATCTTTGCAGGAGAAGCCAGAAATCTGAATTTTTAATACAAAGCCCTCTAGAATCTCACCTGTTGGCAACACATTCAGAAATATTCTGAAGCTACTCTAACCAGACACGTCTGTGTGCCTGACCTGGCCAGCCGTGGGCCAGCTGTCACTTGAGAACCTGGATTCAGCGATTCCTAGGGTCTCTGCCCACTCTGGTGGTCTCTTCCATTCGCAGACCCCTAGCCCAGAGCAGGTGTTGGATACACCTTGTTGGATCAGTAGATCTATTTAGGGAAGGACAGAGCTCCAGAGCCCCGATGTATGTGAGGCCCTGGAGGTCTGTCTTGGGAGCCCTGTCCACCCCCCCCCCCCCCCCCCCCCCCGCCCCAGCCTGCTCCCCCCAGGAGGATAAGATGGGGCAGCTCCTCTATCCAGTCAAGGTCAGAAGAGGCCCTCCCCTCGGGGTGGGCTCACCTGGGAGGGAAAGTGACTCACTTAAACCCTGGTTCACAGCAAGGGCGACAATCCTCCCTCCTGAGAACAATTTCCTGCTATATGGATTTTTAAGGCTGGCGGCGGGAGAATCTCTCCCTTTTCTTTCTTTTTCTTTTGGTGCAGTGTCTCTAGTCAATAAATAAGTAGGAAATAAAGGATTTGTGAGAAAATAGAATGCAGTCAAAAGGTAAACTGTGGGCTTAAAAGCCCTTGCGAGACAGGCACAGACTTGGAAACGTTTCCTAGTTTGATGTGGGTTTCTTCTCTCAGCCCAGCTCTGGGCTCTCCGATTTGCATCGCGGAAAGGCAGTTTTTAAAACTGATTTCCCTCGGTTGCATTTCATTGGTGTAGAAACTAAACAGGCTCTTGTATTACGGTAATAACACGGACATTTCACCTACCTTCGCCTTAATTATTTTTGTTTTTGTCTTGCCAATGGAACCTGTTTAATACGATATATAGGTGGTGGAGAGGTGGGGGTGAGCGGGTGTGCTGCTCAGATAATGGGCCAAGCTGATTTCCCTTCACCGGGTGTCACTGGTATAAAATCATGAACTAAAAGCTTTGCAGCACTTAAGTAATAAGAATGTCAACATCTCACCTGCCTCCCCCTTAATTATTTTTCTCTTTTTCACTCTTGTCACCTGAACCTGTTTAGATAAGATCCCCTCACAGATAAGAACCAAGGGCTCTCATCTCTTAGGCAGATAAGCGGCTGCTTTTCTGCACTTCTGTGTGAAAAGGGAGCTGTGAACTGACAGAAAGGCTTTCTCTCAGTTCTTCCTGGGGAGGTTCAGAGCCTGTGGCCCCTGGGCTGACCAAAGGCACCGGGAAAGGAGGACAGGGGGCCGCCAAGGCAGACATGGGCCCTGGGAGGGGCACCCTGGCTTGGGAGGCAGGGGGCACCAGCAGCCAGATACAGAGGAAGGCCTTCTCTCTGCAACTGCTCTCTCCCCGGTGCCCCTATGCAGGAGTGAGTGGGTCTCATTGGATGAGGGGAGGGGTCCTCCACTAGGCAAGCCCCCTGGAGTGGTAGAAAGAGCACCTGGGGTAGCCCCAGCTTTACTTTTTGTTTACTGGGGGGTCTTGGGGAAGTAACCAACCCTCTGAGCCACAGTTTCTTAAAAACAAAGAGGTTAGTCATTGTGAAACTTTGGGGAGCTTACTGACTGACTCTGAGGAGGTGAAACCTCTTCCCAGAAATGCGCTTCTGCATTCAGAATTTTGCTCCCAAGTTTATAGGGATAAAAGGCCTCATACTGAAGATCTTGGAATTATCCTTGATTCTTTCCTTTCTCTCATACCTGCTGTCATGCCTCCATTGCTAGCATCTTGACATGAGTCCCCTCCCCTCTCGTCCTTCTTCCTGCCAGGGCCTCTTAAACAGTCTCTTGCTCACATCCTGTTCTGGTCTGTTCTCAAGTCAGCAGCCAGGACGATTCTGCTCAAATGAAAGTCAGATCACTCTCACTCCTCTGTGTAGGACCCTTCAATGCCTCTGCTTTTCACTTCAAGTAGGGATTTGGCTCCAAGATTCACAGCTAACTCCTTTACCTCTTGACATGTTGGTTCAAAAGCCACCTTCTACAGAGAAAGTCTAAATAGAACTCAATCAAGTAAAGATACTGAATTTATAAAATGAAAATCTTCTCACAACAAAAGCTCCAGGTTCAGATGGCTTCACTGATGAGTTCAATCAAATATTTAAAGAAGAAATAACATCAGCCCTTCACAAAATATTGCAGAAAGTAGAGAAGGAAGGAACACTCGCCAACTCATTCTATGAGACTAGTATTACCCTGATGCGAGAGTCAGACAAGGACATCACAAGAAACTACAAATCATTGTTCATCATGAATATAGGTGAAAAAAACCCCGACCCAAAATAAGGAAACTGAATCCAGCAACATAAAAAAAAAAAAAAGATTATATACCATGACCAAATGGGATTTTGCCCAGGAATTCAAGGCTGGTTTGACATTGGAAAATCAATTAATGTAGTATACCATATTAATAGAATAAAGAATAAAAATCATGTGATCATCTCAATAGATGCAGTAAAAGCACTTTGCAAAATTCAATCCCATTCACGGTAAAAGTTCTCAACAAAGTGGAAACAGATGGAAATGTCCTCAACCTGATATTAGTCATCTATGAAAAACTTACAACTAACATTATATTTTATGGTGAAAGACTGAAAACTTTCCCCTAAGACTGGGAATAAAGCCATATGTTTACTCTCACTACTTCTATTTAAGTCTATACTGGAAGTTCTAGACAGTCCAATGAGGAAAAAAAAAAGCATCAGATTGGAAAAGAAGAAATGAGACTATATTTATTCTTAGACAAAATGATCCTACATGTAGAAAATATTAAGAAATTCACAAAAAATTATTAAGATCTAAAAAAATGAGTTCAGCAAGGTTATAGGATCCAAGATCCATATCCAAAACCATTTGTTTCCATGTATTAGCAATGAATAATCTAAAAATGAAATTAAGAAGATAATTCCATTTCATAATAGCATCAAAAAGGATAAAATATTTAGGAATAAATTTAACAAAAGGAGAACAAGACATACCCTGAAAACTATAAAATGTTGCTGGGGAAAAAATATCTAAATAAATGGATAGACATTCTATATTCATGAATTGGACGACTCAATGTTGTTGAGATAGCAATTTCAAATTGGTCTAGAGATTTAATTCCTTTAAAAATTCCAGCAACCATTTTGCAGGAATTGACAAGTTGGTCCTAAAATGCACATGGAAGTGTAAGGGAACCAAAGTAGCTAAAACCATTTTGAAAATGAGCAAAAATGGCAGACTTTTCCTAATTTTAAAAGTTACTATGGGGAAGCCAGGATGGCTCAGTGGGTTAAGCGCTCACTTTGCAGCCCTGGGGTCCAAGGATCGAATCCCAGTCCTGGCCCTGGCCTGTGTAAACCCATATGCTGAACTGGGGTGTGGACCCAGCTCAGGTCTTATCTGGCAAGCTTCCCACATGGGAGGTCCCCGGTTTGGCCCTTAGCTCTCTCCAGGGCGAGCCTCCCATGCAGGAGGCTCCAGGCCCAGTTCCCACCCAGCTCAGCCCCCACCCACCTGTGTGAAATGAAACCATGTCAAAAACTGATGACACACAACTATGGAGACTGCTCTGGGCTCTCTCCCTTCTCTCTGTCTCTCTCTCTGTTTCTGTCTCTCTCTCTCTGTCAAAAACAATAAAATAAATCTTAAAAGTTACTATAAAGTTAGTAATGAAGACAGTTTAGTACTGGCATAAGAATAGACATATTGATCAATGTATCATTGTTGAGAGTCCAGAAATAAACCTTTGCAGTTTTGGTCAGCTGATTTTTAAAATAGCTGCAAAGGCAATTCAGTGGGGGAGAAAGTCTTTCAATACATGATTCTGAGACAACTGGATAGCTGTATGCAAAAACGATTCTAGTTTCCTACCTCACAAATTATCTACAAATTAATTTAAAATAAATCACAGACTAAATGTAAGAGCTAAAATTGTAAAACCTGTAGAAGAAATATAAGAGTATAGCTCTGTGACCTTCGGTTAGACAGAGCTCTTAGATCAATATCAAAAGCACAATTCATAAAAGAAAAAAATACTAAATTGGACTTGATTAAAATGAAAAGCTTTTGTGCTTCAAGAGATACCATTAAGGAGATGAAGAGACAAGCCACAAACAGAGCAAAAATATTTGCAGATGAAATATCTGATAAAGGACTTGTATCCAGAACATATAAAGAGCTCTTACAACATGATAAGACAAATGATACAATTTTAAAATGGGCAAAAGATTTGAATAGATGTTTCACCAACGAAGATAAAAAGTGGATAATTATCACCTCAAAAGATACTCAATATTTTAGTCATTAGGGGAAAGAGAATTAAATCTATAATCAAATATTGCTTCAAACCCATTGGAATGATCGTAATAGAAAAGCCAAAATATAGCAAGTGTTGGTGATGTTGTAGAGACACTGGAACTCCCATTCACTGCTGGTGGGAATGGAATGAAATAATACAGCCACTTTGGAAAGCAGTTTGGCAACTTTCTTTAAAAGTTAAGTGTAAACTTTCCACATGATGTAGCTATTCCACTCCTAGGAATCTACCTGTGAAAGATGAGAACATATACATACACATGGACTTGTATGTGAATGTTCATAACACCATTATTTATAACAGCTCCAAACTGGAAATAATCCAAATGCCCATCAAATAATTACGGGATAAACAGAATGTGGTCTATCCATACAGTGGATGCAACTCAGCAAGAAAAAGAAATAAACTATTGATAATGCACTGCAACAAAACTGAATCTCAAAACATTATGCTAAGTGACAGGAGCCGACACAAAAGGCCATGTGTTGAATGATCCTATTTATAGAAAATGTCCAGAAAAGGCAAATCCATAGACCCAGAAAGTAGGTCAGTGGTTGCCTGGGGTTGGTGTGGCAGTGAAGATTGACAAAGGACCTTTTTTTAGGGTGAAGGAAATGGCCTAAGACCAGATAGCGGTGATGGTTACACAACTCTATACATTTACTAAAAAATTATTGAGTTGTACCCTTAAAGGAGGTGAACTTAATGGTATGTAAATTATACCTCTTTAAAGCTGTTAAAAAATAAAGGGAACGATAAAAAAGGTCACTTCCTCTGGGAGGTCTACCCTGACTGCTCGACCTGCTCTTTCTCCCAGGAAACCCAGCCCCTTACTGTCTGCTCAGCAAACTATAACATCTTCTTCTTACGTCTGTTATCATTCACCTCTCTCTGCAGGGATTTCAGTTCCGTTCCATGAAGGCAGGAGATTTCAGTCTGTTTTGATCACTGATGCATATTCCCAGGGCCTAGACTGGTGCCTGGTGCATGGGAAGTGCATACATATCTGCTGAAAAGTGCAGTGAAGAACACTTGATCGGCTGATTCCTTCCAGCTTTACAATTCTCCAATCAAGGTTAGGTTTGGGTTTTTTTCCCAAGGTCAGGTTTTGGTTCTTAGGAGAGCTGTTGTCCAGGCTAGGTTCGTATTTGGGGCTCGGGCTGAAAGAAAGACAGGGAGTCCCACGCTCGGAGCCAAGTTTTCTTCATCTTGAACAGTCAGAGAGGACTGGTTTTGCCTTTCCCATGCCCGCTGCAGCCCTTAGCACAAGCCAACCCACAGGCCAGCCAGCAAAGCTTCATCTGTATTTATAGCCGCTCCCTTCACTCGCTTTACCACCTGAACTCTGCCTCCTTGCAGATCAGCAGCGGCATCAGCTTCTCATAGGAGTTTGAACCCTGTCATGAACTGCGCATGCGAGGGATCTAGGTTGCACGCTTCTTATGAGAATCTAAGGCCTGATGATCTGAGGTGGAGCTGAGATCGTGATCCCAGTGCTGGGGAGTGGCTGCAAATACAGATTAATAGTAGCAGAGAGGTTTGACGGCATAGACATTATAATAAATCAATTGCTTGCAGACTCATATCAAAACCCTATCAATGAGTGGTAGGTGACAATTAGGCTGCATCAGGTGGAAGACTTTATAGTGTCAAGTGAATTGTACAATTATTTCATTATTTATTACAATGTAATATTCATAATAGTAATAATAGAAATAAAGTGCACAATAAATGTAATGCGCTTGAATCATCCCAAATCCACTTCCCCATCCTGGTCTGTGGAAAAACTGTCTTCCACGAAACCAGTGGTGCCAAAAAGGTTGGGGCCCACTGCTCTAGCATATTCTTTTGACCTCAGTTGACCCCCCTGTAAAGTGAGTCCCTAGAGACAGCGTGTGCGTCTGGCTCCTGTAGGTTGAGAGGAAGTGCACAGAGGGCAGGGGGAGCAGGCTGTTTGGGAGCAGAGCTGCGCCAGCTCTTGTAGGGCATGGCCGTGTGGCCCACAGCCTGCTTCCCCCGAGTGCTTGCCTTCCCAGCGGGGTTCCTGGCACCATGATTTCTCAGCTGCTAACACCTTTCCTGACATATTTACATATGGAAAAGGCTTCCTGCCTATAAACATTTACAAACACCTTGGACAGGCTTGTGAAAATGACACTCTCAGAAGCCAGCTATTTATTTTTGTGAGCTGGAGGCAGCTGTGGGAGTTTCTGGGTGCCTGTGAACCCCCATCTTAGGAAAACCTCCTCCAAATGGGCAGAATATTTAGAGGCCCAGAGCGATGGGGAGGCAGCTTCATGTGGCCCCCTTGATAGTGGGACTTAGGGGATGGCACATGGATGCTGTGGGTCTCGAAGCCCTGTCTCTCAGGTGCATCTGGGGAGCAGGGGCGCCCAGGAAGGGTTTTCTGAAGACTTTGGTTCATTGTGCAGCCCACCTCTCTGCCTCTGGGGCCCTGGGACGGTGTGAGGGCTCAGACAGGGCTCCTGGAGGTCCCCAGGGCTGGCAAGAGACCTGCAAGGCAGCAGTAATTCAGAGCAGAATTCTGGAAAAGGGGAGGGGCTTGGGGACAGAAAGAACTGAGTTCAGACCCTGACTTCTTCTTTCTTGATGTGTGACCTTGGGCAAGTGGATGGGTCTCTTGGTGTCATCTGTCTCATCTGTGAAAGGAGACATGGGTCCTGCCTGGCAGAGGTGGTGAGAAGGCGAATAAAGGCACGAGTGAGGGTCACCCACGCTGTGGGCCAGGCTCCTGGAATGCCTCTCTCTGGATGCACCGACAACATAGGTCCCATCCAGACACAGCAACAAAGTACCAGAGCTCTGGTCCGTCCCACTCCTGAGATGGCTGTAGAAAGCTGTCTGTAGCGGAGACGTGGGTCTGGCCCCTGCCGGCCGGGGCAGCGGGGAGTGTCCGGTAAGCTGGGCCCGTGCCCATTCTCCAGGCCTTGATCTCTCCCGGGCCACTCCTTGTCTCGGCTTCTGTGAGTCGGCCTTGGGTTTGGTGACTTGGGCTCTGGCGCCCGGCCCTGCCCCGTAGGCTGCTGAGGGAAGGCTTCCATCTAAGTACTACTTTCCTTTCTCATTTCATGCTGTAATGGAGATGCATTGCTAGTTTTAAATCCATAATTTGCCATGAAACCCTTGTGCCAACCCAGGCTGAGGTCGGAGCGGAGGAATAGTGAGCTGTGTTTATCCTGCGAGGTCTCCCTGCTCAGCTCGACCTCAGGGGCCAGCCAGCGTCCTGGGTGTGACATGCACGATGCCCAGGTACCTGGAGCCAGGGGACGGGCCGGCCCCGGCCCTCCCTCTCCAGTGGCTACGACTCTCCTCTCTCCAGTTCAGTTTTCCTTACGGGGAGTCAGCATAGCCATGCCATGTTGCACCTGCTCCATTCTCTTTTGGACCTGACAAGGGAGGAGGGTCCTCACTTCTGTCCAGTCACCAACATCTGTCCATTTCCCATCAGTGACTGGTTCTCTTGCCTGAGGGTCCTTGTGTCTTTCTACTACAGGGGGCATGATAATGCGGCCGTGCTCTGAATTGTGCGTGCATGTGTGTGTGTGCACACCAGTGCTTTGTCCTTGAAGTGAGGTGTCTGTGTGTGTATGAATAAAATTGATGCATAAGCAGGGAGCCTTGTAGTGGCCAGTGGCCAGCTAGACTCCTGACTGAGAACCCGGTAGGGTCTCCGGACACTGGTGGGCCCTGGTCTATGTTGTTGCAGGCGTGCAGGGACATTGGTGGCCACACTCAGCCAGAGGAGGCAGGGGGCAGAGGCCACCTCAAATCAGCTACATCGTGAGAGTTATAGAAAGAGGCTTGACTTTCACGGGCTCCCAGGAGCTGCTGGCCCCGTGCTGAATGGCTTTCAACAGGAGCAAGGCTCTGACTTTGGCAAATCTCCATGGAGCCTGCTCAGCCTGTCCCAGGGTCATGTGCGGTTATAGCAGCAGATGGACACATTATCTTTGCTCTTAGGAGCCAAGGAACAAGGGCCCAGGAAATAATGACCCTTGTGCTGGACCCCAAACCAAGATGAAACAAGGGAGAAGAGGGAGAATCACAGTCAAGCTGTGGAGCGGATTTGCATGCCCTCTTTTGAGCTCTTGATTTGACCTGAGAGGCCAGGCCTTTCTCTCTTGCCTCACCCGTGGCAGGACTGAGAACGCACACCTCCCTGCTCCCAGGCGAGGGCCCTGGGTCGAGGGGAGGGCCGCTTCAGGGCTGCCCAGGAGCATGAGGCACTTAGGGGTGGGGAGGGGGACACTGGGGGGTCAGCAGAGCTGGGGAAGGGCTGGCGGGGGTAGGGGTCCTGGAGCAGGAGCCTGAACACCTTGTGTGTGCAGCAGACCCTGAGTGGGCTCCTGCAGACCCTCTTGTGGGCTGCTCTTGAGAATGAGATGCTGGAAGGGGCTGGGGAGGAGCCGGCCCTGGGGTGGCATTTGGGACGCTGCCCCTGGCTTTAAGTGGTGAGATCTGCCCCTCTAGATGGAGTTGGGCATCGGGCCACTCCAGCCATGACACTTCATTAGACCAGCTGGCTTTGTTCTCATCAGTTCAGTCTGTTCCAACCGACCTTGGTGATGCTGGTTTGGGGGGTAAGGTGGCGGGGATGTCCCTGTGTATTAGGTCTCCCCTTGCTTGGCAAGGACCCTGCCTGCCCCTCGTCACCACATGCTTGCCCAGGAGGGACACACTGAGTTTACCAGCATCCCTGATGCATGCCCAACCCTCCCTGCTTCACCAGAGCCCCGAAGTCCTTCAGTGTCTGAGTCCCTTGCCCCCAACAAGTGCTGTATTTCCCACCAGGATGGATGGGCCCCGGCTGGATGAGTGGACTCTTCTGCCACCCCCCTGAGGCTGAGATAAAGAACGGGGAGAAGGGGGAGGGGGGGCAGGCAGAGAGGCTGCTCCTTTCCTGCAACACGGCAGCTTAGAGGGATAGGAAGACGGGGGTGGGTGGGGTGGGTGGATAATCATAGCACGAGCTCCAAGAGTGACCCAGCTCCGAAGTCAACACACCTGGACCCAACGGCTGCAGGGTGCTCCAGGAAGACCCTCCTTCTCATACCCCGCCTTCCATCGACAATGGCCAGGGGCAGAGACTCAGGGGACAGATGGCATTGAACTCGCGGTGTGGACCTTAGACACCAGGTCCCCTAACCCCAGGCAGCTTGTACTATAATTTAGGAGACTATTAGTCAGCTTAAGGTCACTCAGGGACCCCGAGCCATGCTCACCTTGTAACCTGTCCCAACAGGTAAGCAGAGGGGTACATTGGAGGGGCGTGTGCAGTGGCTGAAAGAGAGGCGAGGAGGGGAACCAGCTTCTGGCCCAGGGGGCACTGGGGGTGGCCTGGGCCCCCCAGAAGGGAAGCTAGCAGGAAGGCAGTGGGGAGGAGCTGGTGGCAGGGGCAGGGGGCACTTGAGTTCAGGCACGAGGTCTGGAGATTAGGATGCCTTGTTGACTCTGCACTCCCTTCTCCGGGTTGTTTGCTGCCTTATTTGGGGGTTGACTGCAGGGTCATGAATGTGGCAGGAAGCAGACACATGGCCCAAATGAGATACGGCTCCCAGACCAGGCGGGGCCCAGGCAAAACGCGCCTAATGAAGAGATGAAGACGTCAGTTCTGCTTGCCTTCCCAGGGTTGCATGCTGAATGGACTGGCTTCTCTAGGGCACAGAGCCTGAGCCCCCAGGAAGGAAGGGGAGCTTGCTGGTGTCGCCTAACATGGCAGGGATCGTAGTAATACCAACGACAGTGTGATAACAACGGTCGGCTGTGACAGGCCTTGCTCATGAAATGCCTTACCTACATAATTTTATTATATCCCCTCTACCCCTAAGAGGGCGAGGTTATTATGACTAGTCTCCCTTTCACACATGAGGAAACTGAGGCACAGAGGGGCTAAATAACTTGCCCAAGATCACAGAGTACGGGGACAGTGACACAGCTAGGTCTCAAGTAGAGGCATCTTCGCTTCCAGAGTCTGGGCTCTTAACCGTGAAGACTGTCACCTCTGTAAGGACAATACAGTGCAGCACAACACCCAACACAATTGTCACACGTACTGGGGCTTACTATCCGCCAGGTACTACTCATTATAGTGAGGCTCGGTGTGAACTCCCTGCAGTTCATGCCCAAACCCTTTCACTACAATATAAGACACACATTTGCTGAGCACCCAGTAGATGCCATGGGCTGGGCTGGGCATGAGGGATGCCCGATGCCCCCCACAGACCCAGCAGGGGAGACAGAGATGTAAACAGTTACTTTCAACATAATTGGGTTGAGTGTTGTGATTGAGGTGCATCCAGAAGGCAACGGGAGCCCCGAGAGGGACAGTTGGGCCATGTGGGGTTCAGGGAGGGCTTCCTGGAGGAGGTGATGTCTAAGATGAATCCTGACAGGTGAGCAAGGAGAAGAATGGTGGTAAGGGCATTCCAGGCAGAAGCAGGTGTGGGGCGTGGAGGGAGCTGCACATTGGCCGTGGTCCCCTGAGCAGGAGGTGGGTGACTGAGCAGGGGCTGGAGAGGAAGTGAGGGCAGGCCTCAGAGGGTCCCAGGAGCCGTGGAGGGAGCCCGAGCTTCATTCTGTGGACGTGCTTTCTCAGCCACGTGGCTGCATGACTGTGGCTGGGTTTCTTGCCACCAGTTTCCAGAAGCACAGTTTTAGAAGCTCGGTGTCAGCTCCACCCTCCCTGGACCCACCTCCCCAGGAGATGTGGGCACTGGGAATCAGAGGTGCTGTCAACGCGGTGGACTCAGGAGCCCAGTCCCCTGGTGGAGGAGTTGCGGAGGGGGCTCGTGGTTTTGAAAAAACCTGTTTGCACCTCTCAATATTTGGGGTCTGACGTCATTTTTAAAAAGCCCTGTCGATTTGAATGGATTTAGTCTCCATGTTAAATAATTCACGTTGATGTGGGAAGCTTTGTCTCTGATGGGAGCCACAGACAGCAGAGTTGATATTCGAATGGGCCAGGAAGAAGAGGGGAAGGGAAGGAAGAGGGAAAATACCCTCTTTAATAATGAATCTGACATCCCTCACCTCCTTCCAGTCCCCCTTACCCTGTTCTACTTTCCCTTTCTCACGGTGTGTATTCCATCCCATAGAGCTACGCCGTGTACTTTTTAAATCTGTTTATTATTTATGACTGTCTCTCCCTGCGAGGACGCACACTCCACCAGGGCATGGGGTGGTTTTCTCCTTTGTTTACAGGCGAATCTCAACTGCCTCGATCAGTGCTTGGCACATAATAGATGCTCAGTAAATATTTATTTGATCAAATCTTTGGTACCTATTTCCTCCTTGCTCTGGGTCCCTCAACTCCTTGCTTCCCACGCTTCTAGGCAGTTAGACAGATCAAGTTCAACACTCCCCTTACAGCCCGGGAACTGTTCAGATATTTCAACCCTGGGGTTCCTGCAGGTGGGAGAAGGAGCATGCTGCACGCGTGCATGCCTGTGTGTGCAACTTTAAAACGGGAGGCACTTCAGTGTAGGTGTGTGTGCAATTTTAACCTGTGTGGCAGTTTGTGTGTGTGTTAGTTTGATGCACACAGTTCTAGGAGACTGGTATTTTTATTATTCCCATTTGATAGATGAAGAACTAGAAACTCCATTCACTCACTCCATTCATTCACTTACTTCATTCATTCACTTATTTATTTAAAATCTCAAATGTTTTTGAGTACCGACTCTATCCTAAGTGCTTGTTACAGACACTTGAACCAGAGGCCCTGTGCAGCCCTAAGGACCTGCCCGAGGACACATGGTGAGTAAGCTGCACGCAGGCATTCTTCTTCCTGCCCGAGCAGGTTCTTCATCCTGCACCCCAGCTCTGCACAGGTGCATGGGGGGGTGGGGTCCCATGACGACCACCTAAGCTGTGTTTCTGCAGAGCTGGCTAGGGATGGGTGGAGGCTGGGTACAGAGGAGCACTCTGGGTTAAGGTGTACGACCAAGTTCAGGAGCCCGGGGCTGGACAGGAATTGAGCGGTCCCATCTCCAACCTCACTGTGGATGCTGTCTACAACACCCTAATCAGTTACCTGCTCTGACCCAGTCACTGTGCAAATCCCAGGTCCAATGCAGGTTAGAGCATTGTCCTAAAATAGTTGGTGCAGCATGTGAGTCCTTGTAGAAGTCCTGCCTTTTGGAAGCTGGACAGTTCTTAGATATCTTATTTATCACCACTTTCATTTTACAGATGAGGCAACTGAGACCCAGAGAGGTTGAGTAACAGGACCAAGATCACACAGCTAGTTAGCCGTAGGACCTAGACTACTGCCTTCAAGTTTGCCGCTCTGGCCAAGATACCATGATTGTCAGATGTTCTGGGGGTGTAAGACGCATGCCTTGACCTGGCTTGAGTCACAGCATGGCCCCTGACTGGCTGGGTCACAGAGGGAAGGTGGCCTGCCTGCTACCTGGACATGGATCCCCAATCTTGACCTGGCTCAGCCTCCTAAGTGCAGCCCCTGCTCCGTCTTTTCCTCCTGGCCCCTTGCTCCCTCCTGCTGCCTCTCAGTGTAGCAAATGCTCAGTTCAAAGCTGCTCCTTGCCTGATTGCATTTGAGAGCCGGAAACACTAGGCTAATTAATGTGTCTGTGACTCTAGGCTGGGCTGCTGGGCCCGGGTCCCCATGCTGTCCCCGGGGCCCAGCAGGCTTTGTGAGCTGGCCCTTCGGCTTCGCCAAGCAGTGCTGGAGGATGCATATTTTCACAAGGCACATCTGTTGGTCATGTAAACTCTCATATTTGCCCTCTTCACTTGGTGCTTTGATGGAAGACCCTGGGGGTCTCCCACTGTTCCAGCCAAAGTGTTTGCTTTGCAATTTTGCCAGAATACCATCTGATTCTGCTCTCATATCTTCTGCAGGTTCTAATCAGGCTCTTACTTCATTTAATTAAAAATCGATCTCAGGCAAATACAGGCTAAATTAGGAAGCTTTCTCATTCCTGGAACACAGGGAAGGCAGCCTACGTCCCACCCCCTTATGTCTCGGAGAACTGGGACGTTTTCCCAGGCTGAGTCGTCACAGCAAAGCAGATGGGGGCTTGGTTTGGAAGCTGGATGGCCAGGGCAGAAGCACCCTTCTGGCTTCTGTGGGCACAGCCTCTCTTGTATCCACCACCTGAAACAGACCCGGGCGCCCGGACGGCTGGCTGAGCTTCTGCACGCAGGGCCTCCCTGCAGGGCCGTAGATGGGGCGGTAGCCTGCAGAGAAGTCCCGCCAGGCTGGGGACCTGAGGCAGGGCCCGGCAGGACCAGCTGAGGGTGGGGACCTGTGTGGCCCCAGGGAGTCAGGGAGGCCTGGAGGCAGAGCCCGGGGAAGCTCGTTCTCTCTCAGGTTAGTTGGTTCATGAGGAATGGTTTTTGTGGGGTCCGCATAAAACGTCCCTGCTCAGGAATTCTACAAGGCCATCCCGCTGGGGTTCCCCTGAAACCCGCTCCCCGCAACGTCAACTGATCCCCAGACGTGAATAAAACAGGTCCCCCATGTGAACCCAGCTTTGTGCCCCCGATAAGGGTGAGTGAACGGCAGGTAGACGTGACCCAAGAAAGTCGAGTGTTCAGGTCAGACTGGAGGCTGTGCTCTCAGAAGCCGGGCTTTTCACCCGCCACACAAAGGCGAGTCTAACAGCATTTAGGAATGTGGAGACCAGGCAGAGCATGTTGGTTTGGAGTTGGAAAATCTAGGTTCTCTTTGGAGTGGAATTAAGCTGTGTGACCTCCTGTGAGTGGCTTTGCCTCTCTGAGTCTCTGTTTCCTTACCTGTCAAATAATTGGGACTGTGTTATTAATATCTAACTGTGACAATAGAAGGAAAGGAATCTGTAAGTAGTTGGGGATCACTGGGGTAGGCCCTGATACCAGGACAACAACTTAAGGATGAGACGCACTTCCATCTATTTTAGGTCCCGCGTGACTTCATGAGCGGGCACTGCCTAGGGGCTTCTCATTTTGGCATCCTTTGGTATCCTCTAGCAGGGGACAAGGCAGCAGAAGGCAGATTCTCCTGGGGATGGGGCCTGAATAACCTCTGAAGATTCTACAGCTTTGCTTAGCAAATCTGTGTTGGCATTTGCAATCCTCAAAAACCAGAAAATGTATTAGGTGCTAAATCCTCCTTCTCTCCTCCCTTAATACCCCTTCCCATTGTAGCTCCCATCTCAAGAGATGGCTGTGCGGCCCTTCAAGGTCCTTCGTTACTTTTCTAAAGGCTCGCTTCCTGCTCACGTCATCCTGGCTTCTTTACCCTGTTGCACCTGATTAATTTTTTTTCATTCTGTTCCTCACACGCCAGGGGAGACTCAAAGGTTGCAGAAGGTTCTGAGGTTGGCCCTGACTTCTCCCACCTGTTTCCAGAAGCCAGGCTCAGAGCTTGGTAAGCGGTCGGTTCTCTGGGGTCTGTCTGCTGCAGGGCTTGGGCTAATCTGTCTGCATGTTGGCCGTGTAGATCTGAAGACAACCTGGCACGCTCTTAAATATTTCATCTCAGCGTGGCCATGTGCCTTATCTACCAGGCGAGGATGCAGCACCCCAACTGCTGACCCTGTTATCAAAGCTTTCAACATCTGCTAAGAGGCGGGCAGTGCAGAACCCCGACTCCCCTCTTTGGCTGCTCAGCTCCATCCACCCTACAAGTGCCCTGGCAGAGACTTAGGAAGGAGGCAGGAAGACCCTGGGCCTGGCCCTTTGCATTTCTGAGCCTCAGTTTCTCATCTGGGACAACAATCCTGTCCCATAGACGTGCATCAGAACAGCTGAGGAAGTATACGTGAAAAGTGCTTTGAGAGCTGTTGTTGAAGACTATGTAAATTGAGTCATTGTTACTAAGTGCAAATCTCAGTTCCCAGGGAGCCTAGGTCCTCAGTACCATCTGGCCGGGAGCCGGGAAGTAGAGCAGGGACAGGGGCAGCGCTGGTCCCTATGGATGCTCAAATCACAGGGAGAATCAGGCTCCAGGCGGATTCTGATGCGGAGGTGGCTGAATGGGGCATTGTCAGCACCAGGAGGGAGATCAGTCCAGAAAGAAGTGACTAAAAGATGTGTCCCATTCATCTCCATATCTCCGTCACCCGGCCTGACATAAGTCGTGTGTGTAGAACATACTTTCTGACGGAATAAACCAGCACCCAGCAGCCCTTATGCACCTCTAAGCTAGAGTCAAACACACTGGGGTGGGACAAGGCCGTGGGTAAGCTGGCCTTGCCCTTTTGACTTTCAGGGCAGAAACCGTTCACTTTTCCCCTTTCGGTAGAGGGTGGTGACAGACACAACGGGGCCACAGTGGTCGGAGCCCTGTGTGACAATGGCTGCAGGCCTTGCCCAGTGCGATGCCCCTGTGGTGGGCTGGGAGGAACCCTCCTGGAGCTGAGCCCGGGGTGCACCCCTGCGAGCGGTCGGCTCTTACCCAGGACGGTGAGGCGAGCGGGGCGGGACCGGATGGCGGCCTGGATGGCCTGGCACTCGTACACGGCATCGTCTTGCAGCTCTGCCCGCAGGATCTTCAGGTGGTGCTCCCCTGACAGGTGGTTCCCTACCACCAGGTACTGCGGGTAACCTGTGGAGACAGCAGGCATGGCACGGGGGCTGGGCCAGGGGTGGAGGTGACAGTCACGACAAACAGGCACAGTGGTGGCACACCGGAGCAGGGCCTGGCCTGTCTTGGATGCTGGGGAGTGGACATCTGCTCAGGGCCCTGCTCTCAGCGCAGGGAGCACAGAAATGAGAGCCCCCCAGGGCAGAGGAAGCACATCTAAGGGAACTGCCGGTTTTAAGGTTAAGAATGATGGGGACAGAGGAGTGGGAGATGCTAAGTGGGGACAGACGCAGCGGGGTTCTGGAAAGTGGCGTGTCTAGCACTGTGGTTTACCAAGGAGACATGCATTTTGATAAAGACACACACAGAGAGACAGAGACTCCCAGGCGGAGGTCCACAAACTGACAGAAGACAGAGTAAGAGGAGAAGACAACAGAGAAGTATTTGGGGAAGGATCAGGAGTGACTTTGGGAGAAAGCGTTGCTTCAGGAAGTAGAACTCTAGGCCCGCCCACCTGTGCCCAGGAGGCTCCGGTCACTTGTAACCATAAGCGGCCCTTTTCCAGTCACTCCTTCTACCCAACACCGACCCCCAGGGTCTGATTAAACACTTAGGAGGCACTCAGGACACTTAGGAATTTGGGACCCCTCATGCTACTGGAGATGAAAAATAGATAAATAAAAGCGTGAGCACAATAAATCATTCACCAGCTTTCCTCCTGCCGTGTAGGGCTGAGTATAAATGCCAGCCCAAGTCCTAGCCGGCCAGCTTGGGCAGACCCTCTCTTTCCTGGGTCTTGGGCCCTGAACCCCCTTAGTGTCTCTCAGCAGGATCTGTGTGACACGCATCCCCTTGCCTGAGCCCTGCCCTTCCCTCTTAGAGGACACTTCCCCTTGCCTGGGTCCCCTTCTCTCCTCAGAGCCCTGCCTCCCCTCCCGGGAAGCCCCAAAAAGCCCCAAGTTCAGAAGGACCGTGTGGCTTCTCAGAAAGGTACTGTAGGAGGAAAGGACTGGGTGCATCTGGCCTGTTAAAGAGAAGACTAGAGCTTAAGCAAGTGAGAAATAGAAACAGACACAGAGGCATACACTAGCTTTCAAACTTCAAAGTTTCTTTGTGGGGGTTCGATGCGCTTGGGGAGCTTCCAAGGGCTGCATTAGCACCAGCATTAACATGGGGAAATACTTTTAGAATATTATGAATGATTTGAGGTGTCCAACCAGGACCCAGGCTGCCAGGGGTGATAGTGGGGCCCCCATCACTGGCTATATTCAAGCAGAGATGGTAGGACTACCTGTCAGGGAAACTGCCGAGGAGATTTCCACCCTGATTAAAATGTGGGCGCTCTAAGCCCCCCTCTACCTCCTTCAGCTAAGGGTCTTCCAGAGGTGGGGCAGGGCTCTGTGGGGGTGGGCTGTACAAGGACCGAGTCCTGGTTCCTGGAGGTAGCTAGAATCCTTTGCCAGGCTTCCCGGTATGCTTTTGGGGTGCTATCTGTGCGGATGAGCCCACCAGGCTCAT
This sequence comes from Craseonycteris thonglongyai, assembly GCA_004027555.1. Lineage (NCBI taxonomy): Eukaryota > Metazoa > Chordata > Mammalia > Chiroptera > Craseonycteridae > Craseonycteris > Craseonycteris thonglongyai. The sequence continues at coordinate 43,689 of PVKE010000428.1, forward strand.
GTCTCCAATAGCTAACATTGTCCCCATCATGCAATCGAATGGCCTTGCCGTCCACAGCTGCTCAGGCCTGCAGAGATGCTCACAGGGGAATCAGTTGTTGCCTGCCCCCTCCCCCCACCCAGAGAGCACCACCTCCCCTCCTGCCGCCTGCCTGCCCTCTGCTGGGCTTGGGGAAGGAGCCCCGATGAGTTCAGCTGGCTCTGCTCAGGGCCAGGGCCAGGGGCGGGGAGTGGGTTCTAGCCCAGGGCTTTCCCTGAGGCCGCTCCAGCCCCGGCTCTGGACCCCCCTGTCCTGTGATTAGACCCTGCTCTTTCGCAGGCATCTTGGCTGGAGCTTGTGTTTTTGTTTGTCTTGCAAGCGATCAGCACAACGATTTGGCTCTCAGGAGCTGCTGCAAACATCAGTGATGGGTTTGTTTGCATTTGCCTAATTAGGCGGGGAGCTGTGATGTTATCCCAAGGACTGGCAGCGTCTTTGGAAAACAGTGGTCCTGAAGCAGAGGTTCTGAGGAAGTCCTAGCTCCTTTCACACGATCATTATTCTCTCTTGCTATTCTCGGAGGAGCCAGCGTTATTGGGAGGCCAGGTTCTACAGTCAAATTGCCAGGGTTCCCAGGGCAGCTCCAGCACTTTCCGGATGTGTTACAGTCTTGGGTTCCTTAGTTTGACTTCCTGTGCTTTCATTATGTTATCAGTAAAATGGGGACAATACTAGCACCTCATAGAGTTCTGGTGAAGATTAGACAGGATAATCTTAGTAAAATGCCCGGCACATGGTCTAAACATGCTGGTTTAAAGAAAAGAGGTCCCTGTCTTTCTAAGTGAGAGCAGACTGGGTATCTGGGCCTTTTGGGGTGAGGAGCCAGGGTCCCAGGCGCTGGGCTTTGGTATAGCAGGCTGTCTGGGAAATATCCAGCCATATAGCATGAGAAACAGAGGCATTACGACTGGATTTGTTTTTTCGGACAGCCCTCGTATATTTGAATCAATTTTTTTCTCAACTGTGACTTTGTTTACCTGTCACATAAAGGGAATATCATTCTTTTTCTCCCTGTGGAACACTGTAGATTTATAAGACAGTATCTGAGAACAACTTGAGCTTCCTATAAGAAAAGCATTCTATCAATACGAGGGAGTACAGTTACAAATCACTTTCTTTGACTGTTTTTTTTTTTTTCCCAGCCGTGGTGACCAGAATGATCATGACGTCTTCACTTAGGGCATCATTCCTGGTAGACTGAATGGGCCACACAAGTAAAGTAGAAGAGGAGGGAGCTGTAGAAGTCCCACGAGACTGGTCCTCAGTTTCCCCATAGGAAAACTGTGGCAGTATTGAGTGTTCTGCACGCCGAATTGAATTGAGATCCATTGCTCTCACTTTCTCATCAGTATTTATTGTGTGTGTGTGTCTGTCATGATTGTCATCATGCTGTTTTGGGGGCAGGTGATCAAATACAGAGAAGACGTGTTTGAGTTCATTGGCTTTGCAAGGGGAGGGCCCCGCTTCTTTCTCTAAAGGGACTCAAGTTGGAGAGGGAGCAGACTGCAGTTCATCAGAGCCTGTTGCCGGAAAGCCATTCATGGAGGTGGATGCAGGAGGCTTAGTGATCCGTGTGGTGACGACCAGTCTGTGAACCATCCATGCTGACCCGGGGCTTCCTCTTGGCCACTGACTCAATAAGACCCCAGTTTCTGACTGAAGACTACAAACCATTGACCAGAAAGCCCGAGAGACTCCTTACCTCACAACAATGCTGGCCCAAGCTCAGAGGCAGGAAGGGCGTGAGCAAGTCTAGTCTGGGAAGGTCGTATCCTTCCTCCAGTTGCTCTGGGATGAGGGAGCTCGGAGTCCGTGAACATGGCTGGTTCCCCCAGCAGTTAAATTTGATAGCAGCACTATATATTTTGGAGATCGTATTGTGTATTTCATCCACGCTCAGCTGGGCTGCAGCATTCAACCCCTGAGATGCTATTGACCATCGCTATAACGTTTCAATATACATTTTTGGCAAGACATAACTCACAGTTTAAAATATTAATCCCCCAACCATCACGCTGCCGAGTGCACTTCGATTTTTGCTTTCCCGCAGTGGTGCACCAGGAGGGAAGCGCAGCTACTTCTCAGCTGAGTACACATTTTTCTTCCCCCCTCTACCCTCAGTCATTCCCCCATTGCAGGGGACCCCCAGGTCCCTCGTTCTGAATCTTACAGTCCCATGCCCCCTTTCCCCACGGGAGTGTCATGATGAAGGATGGCGAGGGACCAGGAGGCTGAGGTCATTCTCTTCGTTCCTGTGGGGGGAGGATGGAGCGGAAAGACACCTCTAGGGACTTCAGCGTTGACACTCCCAGTAGCTAACAGGTGATTGGCCACCGTACCCACCAGGGAGCCTGGATGCCAGCCGTCAACAGCTTCAGGGGCTCCTCAGGGCATCTCCATGCATCCCAGCCTGGGTGGACTGACCACGGTGAGTGTTTTATTCCAAACGCCTCTCCTCTGTCACCTGGTAAGCCCTAAGAGCACCAGGTTTCTGGGTGAGTTTCAATCTCTTTGGCACCTTTGATGGATGGGCGCTGAGAGGAGCCAGGTTGTGAGTTTAGAGAGGAATGCATTTGGGATCAAGAATGCTGAGCCCTTTACCTCTGAAAATCTGACCTTACATGAGTTGTGTTTGCTTTTAGAAGGTGGCCTCCCGGGCAGTTGTGTTAGGTTTAGGACCAATCGCCAGACTGGCGGGGTTCACTGCAGTTCAGTACCGGCGGTCAGAGGGACCCTCAAAGTCCTCTGGCTTCTGGACCCCGGGCTTGCCTCTCCTGGTGCTGCCGGTGAGATCAGCACTGATAGCTGGAGATTGAACCCCCAAATGCCTGTGAAGATGGGGTTCCCTAGGCGTGTGGGTGAGTCAGGTAGGGATGGTGTTCAGGCCTTCCCAGGAAGGTCTGGGGGTACTCACTTGAGAGGTCCCTGCCCACACCCAGCGCCAAGCCATCTTTGATCCACAGAACGAAGCCATCGTATTCCGGGATGGCACACAGCAGCGTCACCGGCTGCCCGGACACCACGGCCTGGTCTTGGGGCTGCTGGCTGAAGGAGTACACTTGGCCTAGGAAGGAGACAAGCACAGCAGTCAGACAAGCACACCGGGCTTCCCCTCACGGTATGAAAGCGGAGCCCTGGCTGGTCCAGGCGACGGGGTCCCCTTAGGGCACCTCACTTCCTGCCTGAGGCTCAGCAGCGGCTTCCTCACTGGCCCCCAGCTTCATGCCCAGCTTTCATCAACCCCTAACTAACCTGCACACACTGGGGTGCAGCCATCCTCTGGTGCCCAAATAAGCCATGCCTGCCACCTGCTGCGTTTGGCTCTGGGCCAAATTCAGTGCCGTGAGGGGTGGTGTAGCATGACCGTGACCGAGGGCATAGCTGAGGGAGCCAGCTGGTCATTGTCTTCACGTGTCCCCCCACCCCCATCCCTTTCTTTTCTGCAGCAGACCCTATACAAACACAACTGCAGTGTGCACAACAGGCCAGGCATTGCTCTAGCACTGGAAATGTCAGCTCATTCATCTTTTCATCCTCATACCGATCTGTGAGGTAGGTACTGTTTTGTTCCTCATTTCTCAAATGAGGCACAAGGAGGTGAAAACAGTCCCTGGGCCCGACTGTGCCTCACCTTGGGTTGTTGCAGCACCCACAACACCTGTGACCTGAGCCATCCCCTTTCACGGAGGCTAGAAGCTGGGGTTTTAGAGCTTAACTAAACCATCTAGGGAGTGTCTAGGGTCCCTGAGCCCAAGACTTTCTGGTGCCAAAGAGCTTGTTCTCATGTCCTGTGCTCTAAGGTGTGCAGATCCCTCAGCCTGGTCCCGGAGGGGTTGCTGAGGAAGAGGATGATGGGACTGTGTTCCCAGCAGGCTATAGCTGTAGGGGCAACAGGGGCAAGACATGTACCGAGCCTCACCCACAGTGCGTTTCACATGATCTCCCTCTCGTAGACCATTTTGTTACATGCCAGGGCAGAAGTATCTCCATGTTACAGCAAAAAAACCAGGATCAGAGAAGCCAAGTGACCTGCCCAAGTTCACACAGCTCCATGAGTGGTGGAGCAGGGGCTCGATCTGGCGTCCACTGACTTCTGAGCCCCCATTCTTTCCCACACCCTGCTCTGCAGACACAGGCACCCAGACCAGGAAAGTGGGACCCGGCGGGCAGGCTGCAGCCGTGACCTCTCCTCTCTGGCCTGGGAGAGTCGGGGCAGCCACAGAGGTCCTGGACCCGGGCTGTGGCCCATCTCGGGGACACAAAGCTCCAGGCTCAGAGTGCACACAGGGCCGAGCTCAGAGCGGCGGGTGTGCAGCTGTGAGGGGGGCTGGGTGGAGACTCAGGGTGCAGGGGAGGCTGAATCCACAGGAGAGAGGTTGTGGCAGGCAGGCAGGTAGCTGAGCCGACAACCTGCTGAGATCCTGGCTGGGTCTCTGAGGTGTCTCATTAACAATCAAATGGGCCACGAATGGGGGGAGTAGCACTTTTTATTCTGGTTTGAGCTTTACAAATTAGATTTCATAGGACATTTTAATCAGCTATGTGTGGTGGTTTTTTTTTTTTTTTCCCCTCTCTGTCTCTTCAGGTTCTCTATTGTAATTAGGCTGTTGATGGCACCAAGAGGAGAAAGAGAGAAGGAGGGAAGAAACAAGAGAGGAGAAAGGAGAGGAGAGAGCCTGGAAAAAGACCAAGAAGGCCAGGGGTGAGGTGAGGAGAGGGAGAGAAAGGGGCTAGGGAGGAGGAAAGAGGAGCAGAGAAGGAGAGCAGGGGATGGGGAGGGGGGAAGAGAGGAGGAGAGAGGAGGAGGGGAGGGGGCGGGGGAGGGGAGATGGGGAGAGGAGGGTTTTCACAAACAACCTGCCCACACTGCATTGTGTTCAACAATTTTTGACCAAAAAAAAGGCATGACTCCCATGCCCCACCCTCCCTATTCACCCCAACTGGCTTTCTTTTGGTTTCCTCAGATGAAACAAGTCCTCAAAGGGAAACATTTTGCCGATGTGGAAGAGGTAAAACAAAAATCAGCAGAAGCACTAAAAGGCATCAAAATCGACGCGTTCAAAACCGTTTTGAGCCGTGGACAAAGTATCTCGATAGGTGTATTGCCTGAGAGTGCGTTGAAGGTAACTGAAATTTAAACATGGAAGAATAACTATACAATTTTTTATAAATAAAGTCTTGTGTTTTTTTTTTTTGAGTTCCCTCTTGTAAATGTTAGATGCCGAAGAAACAGTGTAAATAAGAAGCAGAGGTGACCTGCAGGACAGGGGCCACTCTGTCTTGTCCGTCTTGCTTCTCAGTGCCTCGCCCAGTGCGCAAGCGCCGACTGAATCTGTTGAGGGTCCTGTGGCACTTGTGACTCACCTGTTCCAGTCTGTCTCCTGAAATCTGTGCTTACAGTAGGAAAATGGTTTTTACATTGTATACTATTGATCAGGCAGATCCATATTGTGCTGAGCACACCAACCAGAAGGCCGAAAGTGGGGATAAAGGGGAGGGGTCAGAGTCTTCAGGAGTCACGCTTCACAGTATAAAAATAACTTAAGTTATTCATGAAGAGCTATTTTAAGTCAGGCCTTTGAATGTAACTACAATGCTGGTTAGCTGTTATCACCCACACTTTATATGAACTGAGGCTCTGATAAATTAAGTGACATGATCAAGGTCACACAGTGGGCCCAGGTGTAATCCAAGGTCACACAGTGGGCCCAGGTGTAATCCAAAGTCACACAGTGAACTCAAGTGTAATTCAAGGTCACACAGTGGGCCCAGGTGTAATCCAAGGTCACATAGTAGGCCCAAGTGCTGTTAAAATGCAAGTGTCTCTGATTGCAAACCCTGTTTTCTTGCCATTAACCCACACTGGCTATTGAATTAAATATCTGAAACCTGGATTTTGGTTCTCAAACAAGCACTCATCCCACCAACCAAATAGCCTCCTCAGAGCATCTAAAGAGACACGGAGGATCTTTGGAGTGAAAAGCATTTCTTGGTTCTTCCCTAAAGTTTGCATAGCGTTCTCCCAGCTGGCGGTCAATACCACCACATACAGTTCAAGGTGGAGTCCAATACTGGCCCCCATGGGGAGGGGGTACAAAAGAAAGCAGGTATATTATGTGCTCACCACCCAGAATCAGCTCACTTTCCATCACCGTATGTTTGATTCCACCTCCCTACTCCCCTCCCATCTCTCCCACACACCTCCCCCCATATCCTCAGGTACCCACTAAACTATTGACTGTGTCCATGAGTCTTTGTTTCTTTGTTCCTTTGTTCCTTTCAGTTTTATATTCCACCTATAAGTGAGGTCATAATGCGATGTATAGACAATGTAATGTAGGATAATACACCTGAAAACAAGTGATATCAATTAATGTCACCCCAATAAATTTAACCAAAAACTAAAAACAAAAAACAAAAAAAGAAAAAGAAAGCAGGTCTAATAATTATTCACTCTTATTATTATATAAATAGTCACGATTTCTGTAATAATGTTCTTAAATACACATTATGTAACTAGATATATAGTGTAAATAATATTTTTATTGTTATAGTCAGTAACAGCTAACTTCCATTGAATGTAAACGTGTATGAAGAGCTTTATATGGTTATGTGATTGAATTTTCCCCACAGCCAGTCCTTACGAGATGGGACCAGAGCAGACACATGTGAAAGGGAGGCTGTCCAGGGCCCGGGCCTTTAAAGTGGCAGAGCTGGGGCACCAAGCCCAGTAGTTCTGTTTCAGAGCCGTGTCCTAAGGTCCCTTGGCACAGTTCTCGGCCCCTGGGAACTCACAGAGCCCGCCTGAGAGCCCGCCTCCCTGGCCCTTGTCTACAACTGAAAAGTGTCCCGGGAGCTGTAAGAGAGCAGGCTGGGTAAAAGCGCCCTCGGAGCTCCCACACATTTGGTCGGTCACATGGGGTGGGATGGGGTCCTAGTGTGGTGGCTGCAGGCAAACTTTCCCGTTTGCTTCCCGGGAGGATGGACAGGTGCCTTGGGGCCCGCAAGGCTCTTGGTGGCTGAGTCAGGACAGTCTGGCTCTGAGGCCCCCAGTGCAAAGCTCTTGGGTCCACCTGCTCAGCAGGGGAGGGGCAGCAGGCAGAAGTGCCAGGCAGGTGGGGCCTTGGGGAGCCTTCTCTCCAAACTGCAGGAAGCTGGGCTGTTCCCGGCTGGGAAGGATTAAGAGAGGGCTGGGCTCTGAGGACTCCCATCTGGAAAAGACACGTGTGCACCGCTTGTGGGGACGACATGTCAGGACGACAGGGGCAAGGCCCCTGGGAGGACGAGTGGGGATGGTGGTGGCAGGTGCTGAAAGGGACAGTTGCAGCCTGGCCCATAGACAGGGAGCAGGAGGTGGGCACTGAGGAGGCCCTGGAGGACTCTGGTCCTGAGGCAAAGCTGTCCCCCAACCCCCGAGCACCAGTGCGCCTTGGAGTCCTGCCTCCTCCTCCAACCAGCTGTTCCTCAGTGCCACGTTCAGAAGTTTGCACCTCGAGAGAGCTCATCAAAGGCTTTTGACCCACACACTCGGATCTGAGTTTGTCAAGGATCGCAATGGACAAGGGAGGAGGAAGATGGATCGGCAAGATTTGATGCCACGGGGCTCAGGCTAATGCTGCGTCAGTGGCGAGAAGAGCATGGATTTAGGAGCCACATGCGGGTACAATTGACAGCACTGAGTAGGGGGTGAGGAAGGTAGAGGTCCCTCTCTCCCTGGTCCACAGGATGGGGTGGAGGAGCTATTTCCGTCTCAGGAGAAGAAGCAGGTTTGTGGGGGCAGTGAGTTCAGTTGTAAATATTGTGATGGACAGAAGCCTGAATTACCCAGGAGATGTCCTGGGTGTAATAGTTGGATTTGTGGGTCTGAAGGGAGAAGGCATGACTAGGTCACACTTGCTGAGCACTCACTATGGCTCAGATGGGAGGGGATATGTCTTGACAGTGTTTTCTCTCATGTAGGGTTGACCTGAGAATTCATTGCCAAATACTGATAGTTATAGACATTGAAGTGACTGTCTAAGAGGGGCACGGTTACTCCAGACTGGGAGGATTGGGAGCAGCTATCTTGGCTGGAAACTTTAACTCTTGTCAAGGTCAGTACAGGCTTAGAGCCCTGTCAGGATGGCCAGAGGTGATCGAACCCAATCTTCCTCTGGATCAGGACTGGAAATACCAACAGAGAAGCCAGAAGAACAAGTAGGGTGGATGATGGGCCTTCTCACCATTGCCTGTTTCTCCTAGACATCTGCAGGCAGAGAGACTTGGAAACACTTCCACCCCAATGTTACGGGGTGTAGCCATTGGCAACTTGGTTCTGACACATAGGTGAGGAGAATATTCCGGACCTTGTGCTGGGTTTTTGTTTGGGCTTACACAGGAGGGCCTGGCGGCTTTCCCCAGGCCTGGGTATGGGGCCGAAATTCTCCCCACTGTGCCTTGCCTGAGATACAGGGCAGGTTGGGACTCCCTGGGCTTCGTAGTCTCCCACAAGGACACACAATCCACCAAGGTTGTCCCGGACAGTGTGGGTCTTTAATGAAGAGCAATGGGGCTGGCCGAGACAGGGTGACTCCAAAACACTATAAATCCTTTGCCTACTGATTATCAGCTGATGGCCCCCACCAGCCCCTGCGCCATGCTCATTAGTGACAGGGAGAGACAATCCTCCATCCATTCAGCCAAGTTCTGGATGCCAAGAAGACACTGATAAGAGCTGCTGGAAATAGCCGCGCATCGGGGCCTGCGCGGAGCCCATCCACCCCTGTCTATGCTCATCCTGGGGTCTGGACAAGACGGGAAGGACCCAGCCCTGGGGGCTGTGGGGGTGATGTGGGGGAGTCGGCAGATGGGAGGCGCACGGGCAGCCCACAGAGGCCAGGACCCCAGGAAGCGCCTCAGGTCTGCGGCTGCCTGGCCATGAGCCCAGGCTCTGCCCCTTCCCTTTCTCGGAGTGTCCTGTGTCCTCGTGTTTGGAACCCGGGCACACTGCGCCATTGCTGGGGGAGGGTAGGAGCAGTGTGGTGCTGGAAGGCAGTGAGAGAGGATGGCAGCTGTGGGCATCCACTGTGGGCAGACAGAGCCCTCGCAGAATGTGCCCGCTGGGGGCCAGGCCATGGACGGGCTCACCCCGTGCTGGCTGGCATCTCTTGTTCTCTTTTCTACGGGAAACTGTCTATGGCCGAGGAGTCTGCATTGTAACAGCTTCCCGTGATCCGGCTGCAGGCGTTCCTGGTGCACCTCGGAGAAGCACTGCTGTGGGCACACAGGAGGGCTCAAGGGGACTGGCTCATTGCGGGTGTTGGCCTTTGCTGTCACTTGTGGCCTTGGCCAAGCTGATGCTTCTGTCTGGGTGTGCCTTGGTTTTCTTAATGGTGAAGGCATTGGAGGAGGTAGGTCAATAGTTTTTACCCACATTTTTTGTTTTTAGTGCATGTAACCCTTTGGTGAATGGAATCTCCCGTGGAACCCGGATATATAAGGTGGGAGGAAGCAGAGCTGGGATGGAGCTGGAGGGACGGAGTCCAGCTCTACAGCCCTCCTGCAGTGGACTCCAGGGTGCCTCTGTGAAAGGCTTGAAGAATCAGAAGGGCCCGTGCCATTCTGATTGTCTCCAGGTGACCCATGAAGGGCAATATGGCCGGGCCTCACTGTCGAGTACAGAGGCCAGCCTGGGACCCGGGCTGCACCATGTAGTGAAGGTAGGCTGGCCTTAGAGCATGAGGTACTTTTGTGCCACCCCCTAACCCTGCACTGGAGACCACAATTCAGACCTACCGGTAATGTTTGTAGCGGAACAGTCTTATGGCTGCTGCAATCATTCCCAATTGGAAGTAGTTCATCTCAGCACCATATCCTGAGTCTTCCTGCTCTTGGAGCTCAAATATAATCAACTCAATTATGTTTGCTAATGGAGAGCAGCAAGGGTGTGAATAATTCAAAATGATGGACATTCCAAAAGAATGAACAGCCCTCAGTACCATTTAGTCTCGACTTTGGAATGCCTGTTGGTATCCGTGTCTGAATGTGGATGTGTTTGATGTTCCGGGAATTTTGAACACTTGAAATAAACAAGCCCTAATGACAGAGCTCCCTTCTTGCTTCCTGCCCAGCCCGGGGAGAAGATCAGCACTGGCATCAGCCCGTAACTGGAACTGGGGCGCCGTCCACCCTCCTGGGCCCGCTATCTTATGGCTCATATCTTCCCCAGGAGAGGACAGGGATAGCAGCTGATTTTGCCTTTAAAGGAATTTCATTCCCTTTGGGCCTCATGCAATAAGAGCAAAATAAGAAGCTGTGAAATGTTAACAGAGGACTTCATTAAGCAATCTTGGCGACCGTATTTTCCAGGAACAGGGACAATTTGCCAACAGATAATTGAGAGCTGGCTATATATGTGTACTAATTAAAAAAGTGATTCTTCTTCTCACTACCCTGGGATTCTGGGCCCTGTCTGCTGGTCTCTTTGGGGTATTAACCACAACTAACTCTTGTACAGGCTTTATACTCACAAAGCACTTTACCTACATGATTTTACTTACTTGGGCCCCACGACACCCTGTGGAGAAGTCTCTTCTGGAGAGACTTGGATGCCAAGGCTCAAAAAATGACTGGCCTAAGGTCCCACTGGGAGTGGACGCCTCCCATCCCATCCCATTTGCACATCACATGGTCTCTTCTGTGCCACCTAACAGTGACCCTGGCCAGGGAGTAGTTTATATACATCAATCCTGAGAATGCAGCAGCAGAGAAAATAATAAAACTAACTTGCAACGGCTACCCCCGTCTTTGTTGTGATTGAAGTACAAATGTTGGTAAAGGAGAGAATTTTGTGCCGGAGGCGCCTTGAGAGCAAGGAGGAGGTGTGAGCGCACTGCTGGGGCTGCGCTGCGCGCATGGGCGGAGGGGTTTTCTGACTTTCCAGAGGCTGAAGATGGGTCACGGAGCCCAGGCATCACAAAGTGGGAATGGTGGAGTTGGCAGCACAGAGCTCTTTGGAAGGAGGAGTAGCTCCAACTCCAAGCTTGCTAGATACACATCAACAGTCCTGAGAGACAGAGAGGATTGCTCCCATTTTACAGATTAGGAAATGGAAGCTGAGAGGTGACGTAACCCAGCCCTGGCCAAGGTCAAGGTGTGTGACGGAGGCTGGCATTCAAACCATCTGACTCTGTGTCTGGGCCGTTGTTTATTCAATAGCACTGGGTCAGCACAGAGCGTGTGGGAGCCCTGTGGTTTCCTCTTCTGAAAACAGAGCTGGACGACTATGTCCTCCAATTATTCCCAGCTCTGTTCTGAAAACAGAAAAGAAGCTGATAGGACATCTGCTCTGTGCCCCTGGGCATAGACCCCCATCTCATCTGTGGACCACAGTCAGCCAGAGAAAGCTCTGGCACTCCCAGGCACCCCTGGGGCTGAGATCAGCTCCATGAACAACACCACAGGGCAAAAGTCATCCAGACCCAGGCCAACGTGCGGCCATTTTTGAATCTTACCCACCTGTCTCCCCTTTTCAAAGACTGCCCCCTGCAATGGCTTTCTCAGCTCAGTCCTAGGCTGGGTGAATGACTCCCATGGGCCTTTGCAGCAGTCACTGGGGTGTGAACCTCTCGTCTGCAGTGAGACGACCCAAGGAGAACCCTGTGGTGCTCACCTAGGCCCTTCTGCTGGGCATGGGATTGAGGGCAGCCAATGGGAGTCTTCTTGGGGGGTGAAGCCCATTCCTGCCTGCCCCTGGGGGACACCTTCATTGTCCAGCCTGGAGTGACACTGAATGTGCTCACAGCTCCTCTAAAAGGGGAGTTCCTCGTCGCTTCATTGGAGGGAACAGAGCAGCATTCAAGCCTCCTCCCCTCAAGGCAACAATAGTTGGTAACACTTGGCGTCTTGGGGAGAAAATTCATGTCCATAATTAGTTACTGTATATCACCGTTAGTACTCTGCTCAGGATTTACTGGGCAAATACCATTTAACTGCACAATAACTACAGGTCCTTGCTGCTTATTGGGTAATTTACTAAGGCTGGGGAGAATGGGGCAGGAGGGACTCAATAGGAGGTATTGTAACCCCTTGAATCAAACTTTATGAGTTTGGGTTTGGCAGGGAGGCAGCGGCTGGTCGCCAGCTCTCATTGCTTTGTTTTGTAGAGTTGGCTGGCAGACAGCTTCCGCTCCTTTATTTATTGCAGGAGAAGTCCGGGACTGGGCTTCAGGGCTGCCCAGGGCTACGGAGGACCTTCGGGCATAGGAGGTCTTTGGCTGGACACAAAGGAGCCCATTAGGAACCCAACAGCAGGAATCCAGGCTTGGTGTCCTGGGGGATCCACCCAACCCTTCCGCTTACTCCCTCCATGGGGCCTCTTTTTGTATTTCGGCCAGTGGGTGGAGAGTATGGGGAACTGTCGTTGGTTGGCAGCATCAAGACAATGCCAAACCCTCTCTTTTCTCACAAGTGCCACATTGGTTGGGAAGCAGCCATTCTTGGACACTTGGCTGACATTCCCCGCCTTTATCTGCTTGAGCAAAGTCTGTCTTTGTTTGGCTGCGCGCTGTCTAAACTCCTCTAACCTATTTAGACCAGGGAGAGGGGGAAGAGACACAATAATGAAAAACGCAACGTGCAACATTGCCTTACACAATCTAATAAATTACTCAGTACCCGGCTGCCAGCTCAGACTCGGCCCGATATTGCCTGCAGTAATTATTTGGATCAAATGCAGTTTATCTGCTTCATATTTGTGCTTCTGTGCTCAGTGGTAACTTATAAATGTCATTGGGGTGTTTATTTGTTATAATGAAACTTAATGGCATTGGAAGCCAGGAGCAGAGCTGGTGGGGCGGCAGGTTTAAAACAATCTCTTCATCTCTGGAGAAGGAACGAGCCAAGATAACAGGAAACTGCACTATAGGGAAGAGATTTGCAAAGATGGCTGTGTCCTCATGCTGTGTGGCAGACGGAGACAGCCAGGAGCGACCTCCAGAGGCATCTGCCGGGAAGCGGGAAGACTTGGCTGGGTTTAACCTTGGCTCTGCCCCTCTGTCCTTGCCCCATCTTCTAGGGGTTGGAGGTGTTTGACCTTCATACCATCCGATGGCTGGTCCAGATAAGAGACACAGGTCTCCCAGGGTCTCAGCAGGCTAAGGTCCTGAAGGTTGGGGATGGAAACTAGAACCCCATGGTAAGGACTGACCATCAGCGAGGCTTTGGAGAAGAGAATGAGGGATGAAAAATAAAAGGAGGGTACAGTGGAGGGCCAAAGAGAGGAGGCTTTCTCCTTTGGGTGAGGAAGTTCTGCTGGCAGTAGGATGGGCTTGTTAGTGCAGAGCAAAGGGTCTGGGCTTCTGGACTCTGCCTTTCTTTTAGTCACATAGCTCTGGGCAAGTGATTTATCTTTCCCAAATGTCATTTCATTGTGTGGAAAATGGGAGTGATCACAGATCCTCTCAGGACCGTGGAGATGATTAGATGAGGTGATGTATATAAAGGCGTGAGCAGTGTTTGGCGCACAGTAAATGATAAACAAGGGCCCTTGGCCACGATGGGCACCAGGTCGATATTCAGTAAGTGCCTGTGGAGTGAGGAAATGCATCATAACACTTCCCACCTGTGTGCCCTCAACACCCTCTTCCAAACAGCTGAGCTTGGATGGAGACCTCAGAGCTGGGCACACTGACTCTGTCATCCCCATTTACAGTCACCCCAGGGTGGCCACAGGAACTTGCCCAAGGCTACCCAGCTGGCGGGTGCAGGGCAGGATTTCCTCCACCAGGCGTGCTGGATAGCTCCCCGTGGCTGCTGCGAGGCTGGTCTCCTCCCTCCTGCCCTGTGGCCCGGCTTCCTGGAGCCCAGTCATAGAACCTGTGCTGACCTTCCCAGCTGCACCCGGAGGCAGAAGCACGCGGGGGTCCTCTGTCCACTTCATCCTAACACGGCATTTAGCGTTTACTCATGAAATATTCATTCTCTCCCCTCCGCGACACGCTCATGCAAGGCTCCTAACATCATGAATATGGATGAAAATTATTAGTCACTGTTATTTTTTCCACTCGCTGCTCCCCTCCCCTAACATACCTCCTTTTTTGATCTCAGCAGAATGGGGCTGAATTGAAGGTATTAACCAGGAACACTAATAATAAGGCCTTGCATTTTATGCCTCTGTATACTTTCTCAAAACACCTGAACAATCACTAAGCATATTTTATCTTTGTAACATATGCGTGGAGAAAAGAGGGCTGGCATCCTGAGTAGCCCATTTCACAAATGAGAGATCAAGGTCAAGGTCATATACCTGGTCAGGAACAGAACTTACTAAAAATTTGTTGTTGTTGTTGTTGTGGCTGGTGTTTTGACGCCTAATGAAATGTTCTCTGGAAAACTGAGTGTGTTAGTTTCATGTAAATAAAACTAGCATCATTTAGTCTACAGTTTATATAGAGTTTTTGTCGCTGTTATTTTACTAGGCCTTACAAGGCAGGCTTGATTTATTCTTATTTGGCAAAGCTCACACAGAGCGTTAGTGGCAGATATGGGCCTTAAACTATCATTTCCCAAAGTGAATTCCAAGAAACGGCGGTCCTAATGTATGCTCTAGGAAAAATGTTTGTGGTCAAGTAACTTTGGGAAACTCTGTGAACTGTATTCCCCCTTTGGGGGTTCACTCTGCCTTTTGGCATACAAAGTCTGAGAAGTTCTGTAGGGGAGCCTTGTTTAATTAGGGTTAACCCAGCTCTCTCCACCTTATTTAACCATGGAGGCTGTATTTCATGGAAACTTGTTAACATACTGCAGAAATGCTGCTCTGGGGAAATGTGTGTTTGCGATCCCTCCTCCGCCAGTTTCTGAGGCCATGGGGTTTGGAGCAGGGCTGGGACAGGAGGACACGGAGGATGAGGACAGGGTGGAAAGCACGCTTGTGGGGCACATCAGAGCGAAAGTGCTACATCCTCCCCCAAGCTGCTGCTTCTCCTTGCGCCTTCAGGGCAGTGAATTCCAGATCGTTCACTCTCTATTAGGTGCGGTCAGTCCAGTCTACATCCAGGGCAAGATTGGAGGGGTTACCCAACTGACCCAATGGGGTCTGTGGGCAGTGCCATGTGGGCAGATAGGGGAGAGGGCCCCGGGGAGAGGTCTTTGTGGACACCCTGCAGGTGCTTGGTCAGGCCTGCCCTTGATGGTGAGCGGGGAGGTCGCCCTACCCTCATCTCCCAAACACACAAAGATTCCCTGGGAGTAGGAGGGGACTGAGAAGACTCTTAGCGTTACCACATCGTAATAGCGGTATGCCTTTAGGTAAGTCACTAAATCTTTCTGAGCCTCAGTGTTTTCATGCTCAAATATGGGGCTAGCACCCTCTACCTTGAGGTGAGGTGAGGATGAAGTGATGTCAGTGTGGAAAACGACCTCCCTAGCCCTGGGCCGTGGCAGGGGAGCCCCCTTCCCCGCTCCTCCAGCTTCCTGGTGTCACCCCGTCTCAAAGCTCTAGGAACACATCACCTCCACCCCATGCAGCCCTCCCACCACCTTGCCTGCTGCTGCCTTATTATACACCTGTCTCCCCATTGGACTAAGAACCCCGAGGACTGTGGCATACTCTCCCAGTGCCCCGCCTGCCTCCCACAGGCCTGATCACTGAAGTGACTGCTGGCCAAGTACCCATCGCCAGCATCTGCAACCTCCTCCGAGCTCTTTCGCTTAAGCTGCAAAGGCCATTGCCCTCACAAAGAGCAGGCAGGGAACTCATACCCCCACCCAAGCAGCTCCCAGCCAGTGTCCGATGGGAGCTTGTGGAAACATGCCCCACTCCTTGGGTGGCCTGCCATTGAGGTGTGAATGTCACAGGGCTTCTCCGAGTTTCCCCTTTGGGGACTCGGGTCCAGCCACCCAAGGTGGGAGCTGGCTTGCTGATGTCCCCTGTGTTGGATGCCTTCTCCTTCCCATGTGCATCCCCTGCCCTTCACCTGGTGCTGTGCACTCCCACATGGACCAGTGCACACAAGGCCTTCTCAGGCTCTGCTTCTGGGGGACCCTGGGATAAGATAAGGGCATCTGCATATGTTGTCCATCTCCATGTCCCCCACAGCACCAGGCACACGGTAGGTGCCTGTTAAATCTGAATCAGACAGAAACAAGCCGCAGGAACAGACACAGAGCGATTGTCCTCTGCAAACTGGCTAAGGGGCAGGGCCGGTGGATCCCAGGGCAGAATGGCCACGCCCTTCCAGTCATCCCTGAGGCCACACATGTCCTCTCCTCTGTACCTGTCCCATCTGCTGAACCTGGGCTGGTGCAGAGGACCCGTGGTCTAGCCAGGGTCCTTCCTGAGCGAGAGAGCCGCAGGGCGCAGTGGTCTGAGCGCCTTGCACCAGCAGTGGTTGGGAAGTGCTGCTCTTTAGGATGGAGGCTCGTGGTTACTTCCGGTGCATTTGACTAGGAGGCGGGCAGGACTCCATTGCTCTATTTATCCCACACTTGGTGCACAGTTACTGAAACTGTCACCGTGTCCCATATTCCACAGCCCATTATGGGTATTTCAAACCATTACATAAATGCACTTGATTTGGTGCTTCTGACTGTCATTAAACTCCTCCCATGCCGGTAGCAACACAGTTTCCATAGAAACGAACACATTTGAAAAGGGAAGGCACCGCGGAAGAAGCACTTGGAGCAGGGGAGAAAACGGGTCTGCCTGATGACTGTTTCCAGAGCGCGGGGCCCGACGATGGGCATGGCCACTCTGTGGAGGCGGGGTGCTCTCCTCCAGGGTTTTATGGACTCTCCTTTGATGAAAGCCCTGGATAATTCATCGCAGCCCGAACCTGCTCATGCCAGCACACAGCGCTAAAAACTTCATGGCACCATAGGCCACAAAGCATCCTCATTTGTTTAGACCGGGGAGAGGGGTGGAGGGCGGTCCCTGCATTCAGCGATGAAGCCTTTGAGGCTCGCTGAGGATGGAGGGAGGTGGAGGCAGGCCAAAGAAACGGGGCCTCCTCAGGACAGAGTTGTCAGAGGGTGAGACCCCAGGATTTTGCCAGTGGCTGCTACCTAAGTCACGTGGTCCCACTGCTATCAGCGCAGTTAGAATGACAAAACTACAGGCACCTGGGGCTGTTCTATTTGAAAGTCTTGAGGAGAGCCTGGCTGGGGAGCTGCCCCATGGCCTTGGTAGGCAGCCCGCTTCCTGCCTTTGGAGGGGTTCAAGCAGAGGTTGTGATGGCCTCTTATAATAAAATTCGCTCCAGGGCCCAGCTCTGATGCCGCTTTGTCCGGGAGGCCATCTGGCCCCTGCTTGCTGGCAGGCAGTTGGATTGGACTCCCTTTCTCTGTTCCTAGAACTCCTGTACATACCTGGTGGTAGTGGTTCTGACGCTGTGGCATGATTGCAATGATGTCCTTGGGGGCAGGCACTGTGTCTTTATATGTCAAGGGCCTACCTTGCACAGTGCAAGGCACAGAGCAGGCACTAGATATGTGGTTGGTAAAGACAGGAGCACACAGCACCCCAATACTCAAAAGGATTTATGTGGATTGGCACTTGGCAGGGATAGTGAGCCATCAGAAGGAGAGGTGGACTAGATGACCTTTGGAACCTTCTGGTCTCAAGAATCTTGGCTGATGTGGTTCTGAATCTGCTCTTGACTATGTCTGGGCTTTGAATCTAGATTTTTCGGACCCTCAAGCCACAGTGATCAACCATTAAGCCTATTGCCCACAACGCTAAAAAGCAAACCCAAACCACCACAAAATCCACGTGGTATGAAATATATCTAATCTTTTCAGGTGGAGGGCAAAGTTCCTGGGGACAGAGCGGTGTCCAGCCTCTCCACAGCTCCTGTGCCTGGCACAGTGCTGGGCTCACAGGGGGTGACGACTTACTCTCTGTATGTTTCATGTCTATATCAAAGAACCGACTTCTCTTCCTTTCCTCCTTGCTGCCTGTCTCTTCCAAAACACAGATTCACACCCATTTTTAGCCGGCAGACTCCCCTGGTGGATCTACTCTACCCTGTCATTCCCAGACCTAAAGGACTGGGCACAGTGGAGTGGGAAGAGATTGGACGTGGTATCAGAAGCCTGGGGTCGAGTCTTGGCTCTACCACTTGCTAGTTGTGTTACGCTGGGCAAGTCACCCTCCCTTCCTGAGTCTCGTTTCCCCTTCTCCATGCGATTTCTCATGTTTCTTCTAGGAATCTATGATTCTCAAATCACCCAGGCCCAGCATCTTGAGAGCCACTGACTTCTTTCAGTGTCTATCCTGTGTCACTGTTACTCATGCTAGGCCCCCGGGATATAATGCAGAGCAAACGGAGCTCACAGACGAGTAGGGCAGATGCGCAGTAGTTAAATAATGGTGATAGGAAATGCGTAGGGACAGACTGAGGCTAGGAGCTCTGAGGGGAAGGATATGGTTCCTTGAGAGCGCGGACTGCGGCTAGGGGCTGCACCGGAGAAGCGTCCCCTAAGCTGAGAGCTGAGCAGCTGTCACCATGTGAAGGGCTGGGGACAGGGTATGGCAAAGGGGGTCAGCATCCAAGAGGAGGAGGGACCAGGACACACAAAGCTGCAGTGGCAGATGGCGCCTCCCTGTGTGAGAAGCTGAAAGATGGCTCATGTGACTGAAGCCCAGAGTGTGAAGGGGGCACAATGAGGCCCAAGGAAGGAATGAGTAGGAACCAGCTCATGTCGAGTCATGTGAACTGCGCCAAGGACGCTGGCATTTTTCCTAAAAGCAGCAGAAATATTTTCAAGAGGGACCTGCGTCTTCCGCCCTGCATTTTGAAGAAGGGCTCTGGCTGAAGTGTGGAAGGTGTGGGAGGGGAGGGGCCGGGCCTGCCCACACAGGAGACAGTTAGGCGAGGACTGCGGTGGTCCAGACGAGGGTGGGTGGTGACGGGAATTTGGGTGGTGGCCGTGAGAGGGACAGAAGTGGGCGGATTCAAAAGATATTTAGGAAGTGGTATTTCCAGGTCTTGGTGAGGGTTGGATATGGGTGTGAAAGAGAAGAAAGTTTAAAAAGGAGCTTGGCAGGGTCTGTGGCCTGGGGGTTTCCAGATCACCTTATATGAACAAGTCTCCCAGTAGGGAACGGTGCGGCTGGGGAAGTGGGCCCGCGGAAAGGTTCTGGAATCCTCCATCAGGTCGCGGCAGGAGGGTGAAATGGCGGGTTCCTTGTTGCAAGACGCCGAGTGAATTAAATAACGATCACGCAGTGCCCTGGAAATCCGAGTCTTGCCATAAATAATAAACAGGACGGTATACAAAATAACCAGCTTCGCAGCCCCAGTGGAAGAAAACACATCACTAAGAAAAATGAAATAAGAAAAAAGGCGCACCCCGAAGTCCCAGCTAACAAAATGACAATATGAGCCAGCAGGCCGGGGGCCTGAGCAGGCAGGAGAGAGATGGTCTTGGGAAAATGACTGCGGGCCCTTAGCATGAGCCAGACTGTGGTAGCAGCCACAGTCAGATGTGAGGCGCTCCCGTGTCATTAGACCCAGTCTCTGCAGGGGTCAGGTCCCCGGGTGCTTCCCCTGGGCTCTGAACAAAGTACAGCTAGTCCTGCCGGCCTGTGCGCCTGCCTCGCGGCTCCCCAGGGCTCAGCGGGCCTGGGCCTGAATTCACTCTTGGAGAAAAGACAGAAAAAAGAAACAAGACCTGCCTTCTGAGGCTGCCGAGCCAGGCCAGTCAGTGCTGATTCCGTTGGTGACCAGAGCATTTAAATTTACGGGCTGAGTTGGTGAGAGCAGGGTGTGTGAGCAGCCAAGAGAGATTTCCAATCATCACATTTTAAGGGCTCATAGGTGATCTGAGCCAACGTGATTCAATTTCGCACATGAGAAGGTTGAAACCTGGCAATTCAGGGACTTGCCCAAGGGCACACAGCGGGCTCCTTACTCTCAGGAGCTCCTTCTACCACACAAGCCCACCGGTGGCATCTCTGATCCTTGTCGACTCTGTTAAGGGCATAGGCGAGAAGCCGCGGAAACCGTAGACGCGTCTGTACGGATTAGGGGGCCCGGGTGCAGAAAGGAAGGACAGACTTCACATCATCACAAAGCACTTGGGAGCCGCTGCGGCTGGTCCCCACCCTGCCAGGGCTCCGTCTCCCCCCACGGGCACTCAGGGGGAGGGGCGTCCCCAGCCCAGGAATAGGAGGGTGGTGGTGTAGGTCCTGCAAGAGCCTGAGTGGGCTCTGCCCTCTGTGGACCCGCCTTCTCCTTCGGGGTGCCCCAGTCCCTCCCCAATCACGGTGGTTGCCCCCCCCCCTGGGAAGATGAAAGGCGCAGCTCTGGGAGGCATTCCTGCTTTCCTTTCGCTGAGTTGGGGGGAGCAGCCTGTCGCTGTGACTCTGAAGTCCTGGGACTCCATTCTGCTGTGCCACCAGAAGTGTCGCCTGAGAGGGCGCCCTGGGGGAGGAGGCGGAGCTGTGAGCAGGTGCAGGCACCTGGGCCTCCAGGCGCTGGTGGGGCTTTGCAGCCCCCTGGCTCCTCCTATAGGCATCCTCGCCCTCATTTCCCTTCTTAGGAGTCCTAGGACCTGATAGAATTTTCGGGTTCCTTAGAAATGGACTTCTCTGGCCTATGTCCCTCGCTCCAGGTTTTCCCTGGTTTTCTCCCACATCAACTCGAGAGTCCTGTGTTCGGACCCCTCTTCCCCCCGCCTCTCCCACTTTCTCGGTGTTTTCAGCTCCTCTGGAAAACCAAACGGGTGAAGCGTTCGGGGCTTCTCCTCTGTGCATGGTCTCAGTGTCCTCTTTCAGAATTCCAAGAGCCCTGGACAGGATGTCAAGAGACCTGCGTTGGGGTCCTGACTCTTCCAGCAACGTCCTATGGACCACGTGCTCCTGGGCCTCCCTGAGTTGCACTATCATCGGGAGGGTTTGCACTAACATAGAAGAATATGGAGGCTTCTGAGAGGCAGGCAGGGCCCCTCAGATACCATGGGAGAGTTGTTGATCTGCCCCGAGAAGGCGAGTAGGTCTGGGTCTGGGATCGCAAGGAGAAATGGATTATCAGAAAAGCAGGCAAAAGAAAGAGAATGAAGGGTGGTGGGTGTGTGTTGGGGGGATGGGAGAGGGCGCAGTGGGAACAGTTTCCCTTGCAGCTCTGGTGGGACACATCTATCTGGCGATGGTGCGAGAATGGAACCCACAGGGTGAGGAAGGAGGGCTGGTGTGGAAGAGGGGGCTTTCCTCATAGGCCCTTTCCTTCTGCATAGCCGACTGTATTTTCTTCAGACAAAACGGAATATTGGGATAGAAAATGCACACAAAACCCACTCGTAAATAATACATGTATCAATATAATATCACATGAGCAGTAAGAGAAATCAGTGTGGCATGCCACAATGAACACGAATGCAGGACTGCAGTGGCCAGACTGCAAAAAATCATAAACATACATCAAACAAACAACAAACAAACAAACAAACAAACAAACGGAATGAACACCCTGATGAGTATCACGAGCTGTGTATGCTAATGTCCTACTGGAGAGTCCCACTGTAATAAAAAGGGTGAGCAGCCTGTTGAATGGAAATATGAGTCTGAAAAGTTTGAATCAAATGGAATGTAGGGCAGAAAGACTCTCTACGGGTGGAATGATGGTAGGAATAAAAGACTCACAGTCACTGCATCCCACACGCCTAACCTGATGGAAGCAAACAGCCAGGTGGGCTGCTGCAGGAGTCTGTGCGCATGGAGACCCTCCTGGCTCCCACATGCTGCATGGGGCTCAGTGGTCGCCTCTGGAATTCCCCGCCACTGCAGACAAGCAATGGGGCCTCATCTGATCGTTTCTAGCTCAAGAAGCCTGGCCCTGACTGGATGAAGTAAATGGAACGCCCTCTTTCGTCACACTACTGTACACATTGACTAGCAGAGCCTATGATAAATAAACAATCCTCGTTCTGGTTTTTATAAAAAATTAAAATGGGGCAAAATTGACATTTATATTAAGTTGATGAGATGGTTGGCACATATGAAAGAAATGGTACTGTTGTGTTTAAAATGGTACGTATGCTCACTCATAGGTGAAATTAAAACTGCAAGTAACAAAGAAACAAAAACTCATGGACACAGTTTAGTGGTTATCTGAGGGTAAGTGGGGAGGTGGGTGGGAGAGCTGGGATAGGAGAGTAGGGAGGGGGCATCAAGTATATGATAAATGGAAAGAGAGGTGAGTCTGGATGGTGAGCACATAATGCTATGTGTAGACAATGCACTGTAGAATTGTACACCTGGAAACAACGTAATTGTTATCAACCAATGTCACCCCAATAAATTTAACAATAAAAAAATGGTACCTATGGTCAGCCTCCCCTCCTAGCTCTTCTGCTCTGCCGACCTGCCTGGGCCCTGGCTTCTGGGAGGAACTATAGTGCTGGACTGGAAGGAGAGGCGGAGAGGTGAGACTGACGAAATTACTGGGGTGTGGAGACTCATTTCATGGAATGCAATGCTCTACCTCAGTTTGCTCAGTAAGACCCACCTTACACCTGTGGGTGACTTTGTGCATTCCTCTGTTGTCAGTCATGGCGCTACTTAATTACTTAAGTTAAACTTGACCGACTACTTCCCAGGGGGAGACGCTGGGCTAAGGGCCAGGGAAGGAAGGGGAGGTGTGGGATCTTTGCCTTCCTGAAGCTAAGTCTTTAGGTGGGGCAGACAGTCTAATAAATAAAACTACTCAATAGGTTAGGTGCCACAAAATAAACAGGCGGGTTGTCCCAATGGAGAATCATGGTGGGAAGGAAGGAGTATCTAATTTAGGTTCTCTGTGTGGAGGTGACAGTAATACTGAGATGGACCTGCGTGTTTTTGTCATGAGCCCCCTGAGGGCCAGGCCTGTGTCTTACTTTTATAGCCCTATGCTTGGAACAATGCATGGGACTTCTTATGAAATGGGTTTATTTTTCTGGTAGGTATTCAATGAATGTTTGATGAAGAAATAAATGATCTCCTCACAGCAGTTCCCAGTTAAACCACCATGTACTTAATCACGTAAAGACTATTACGTCAAACACATCATCTGATATTCTTGTGCCCTAGTCTGTCTTTATTTTCTCCTTTCTTGTCTGTCCTTCATTAATTTTTCTTCCTATCTCCATTTGATGCTGCAGATGTGTTGAATCCAAACAGGAAAGAACACACACACACACACACACACACACACACACACACACACACACACAGAGTACATGCTACTAACCACCTTCATTCCTGCAGATGTTGCAAATTCTATCCAAGAAGCTATCACACAGTCCCAAATAGAGCAACTCTCATTGACTATTACATGCCTCCTTAAACGATCTTTGAATAGTATTTTCTCTTTATTGCTTTGTGTAGTTTAAAGGTACCAATTGCAATTACTCTAGCTTATGATAAACCCCAGATCTATGAAGCTCCTGTTCATTCATTATTTTTTTCTTGCTTTTTCTCAAGTTGTTATTTTTGGAGGATGTGACAAGGAGGGGAGAGTGGGGGAGGGGGGGAGGAAAAAAAGATACCAGATTAATAAGGATAAAAATGAAATAGAGGGCCACTTCTCTCTGGGTGACAGACACCCTATTAGATGCTATTAAATAGAACAAATACACTTTCATACAGCAGAAGTCTTTTATAGTTATTCTACATTGAAAATATAATGATCACCACCTTATCTTTAATGGAACAAACTGCTAATTGTTCCAATATCTCACTAATTCCAGCATCTGGGAGAAAAATAATTTTTTTATTTTTATTTTTTTTACTATTTTACCAATTGTTCAAGTTATACCTAGGTGTGTGGTGCAGCATAGACAGACATTTCTGTTTCTTGAGCTACATCATAGCTGCTCTTCCAGTTCAATTATTAATACGTGGAAGTTATAATTATTTTGAGTATTGGTACAAGATAATTATAAACCATAAAACAGCTCCCCATGCTTGCTGATGCTGTTTCTTATCTGCAGACATGTTGAGTGTGGGCATGTGAGCTTTAGAAAGAGAAAAAAAAAAGGTATAATGTGGCAGGACTAGTGGAAGTGGGAGGAGAGGAGCCTTCCCATCCTTCCAGGTCCCTTCCTTTTCTCACCCATCCAGAGTCAAAGCGAATCCACCTTGTACTTCTCTCCTTCTGGCCACTGTCTCACCCCCTCCTGTCCTGTCTCCTCCTTGGTAGTTGAGATTTGTAATCATTCACATGTGGTGGTTTAGCTTGCTTACCACCCCCTCGTCTCCTTCTTCACCCAGAAGCAGCCGCAGCCACTGTGTGTGAGTGAGTGTGTATGTGTGTGGTTGTGTGTAAGTGCATTGATGTGTGTGCTGGGGCACTTGGGAGGGGTGAGAACCATATGCAAAGAGCAAAGCAGGAGTGAGGAGTTAGCTGCCCTGTTACCTTGGCCCCTCTGGGCCATTGTGGATGTCTCTGCTGCCTCCCTCTTTCTGAACACTTTACTTGTTTCTCATTCATCTCCACTAACGGGTGGGTATAGGTTGGGGTAAGGCACCTGGGATCTATCAGTCTTAAGCAAGTCAACCATAATCAGCTGAAAAAAATAACCCATTTGTGTTTGGAGAGGAGGCTCAGAGAAGCTAGACATTGTTTTGGCTGCTTCTCACTTTAAAAAGAAAAAATAATCTTTTAAAAGGCTATTTTAGGGAAAGCCAGGATGGCTCAGTGGGTTAAACGCTCACTTTGCAGCCCTGGGACCGAGGATCAAACCCCGGCTCTGGCCCATGCGGACCCATATGCTGAACTGGGGAGTGTCCCCAGTTTGGTTCTCACTGGGGTGAGACCCCGGCCCAGTTCCTGCCCTGTGCAGCCCCACCCACCTGTGGAATGAAATGCTGTGGAAAAACCAATAATGTACAACTATGGAGACTGCTCTGAGCCCTCCCCCTTCTCTCTGTCTCTGTATCTCTCTCTCTCTCTGTCAAAAACAATAAAAATCTTAAAAAAAAAGAGGCTATTTTAGCTTAGTGGCATGAAGTAAGAATAACTATCCTCAAAGGTAATCAGGTCCTGGTCTTTTTTCTGAGTCCTCATCTAGTCCTCCCTCACTCCCTTCCTTCTTTCTTTACTTAAACAATATCTAAAAAGTACCTCTTGATCTAAGGCTGAATTTCTTTCATTCTTTTTTTTTTACCATTTTCCTAATTCCTGCTTCAGAGTATTACCATTGTACCTTTCTGCTATGACAACTGTATTCAGACCCCTTGCTATGGATTGCATTGTATCCCCCTCTCTCCCAATTCATATGTTCAAGCCCCAGCCCCCAATATGAGTGTATTTGGAGACAGAACTTTTATAGAAGTAATTTAGGTTAAATGAGGTCATACAGACAGGGCTCTGATTTAGTAGAACTCTTATCCTTATAAGAAGAGACACCAGAGGGCTTGCTCTCTACTTGCCACATTGAGAAGCTGGTCATCTGCAGGCCGGGAAGGGAGCTCTCACAAAAACCCAGCCTTGCTGCCACTGTGACCTTGGACTTCCCATCTCCAGAACTGTGGAGTTTTCTGTTGTATAAGCCACTCGGTCTGTGGTGTTTTGTTATAGCAGCAAGAGCTGGCTCACATGACCCCCCACCCCCTTAGCCACTTGCGAAAGGTGGGGGGAGTCAAAGCATGTTCATGAGCCACGTGATATGATTCTTTGTAGACCCCAGGATCTAGTCAGTACCCTTGTACTTGGGTCAGACCCTTGGAGCTTGAGGTTTCACATCCAGCCCAGCTCCTGACTTGTTGACTTCCCCAGTCCCTGGGAACCTTGCTTCAACTTCTCTAATGAGCATTGCCAGCAAGAGCATGTGTCTATTCAGCACCACGGACAGAGGCACCCTGTCAGTTCCCACAAATTAGAAGTTACTGCCTAGCGCGCTCATGCAGCTTGTGTTGGGAGTGGAGGGGGTAGGTAGGCTGAGAAAGGAAGGGAGACTGAGACTGGCTGTCAGGATGCAGAAAATGCAGCCCCCCCACCTGGCTGCATTCAGCCCTGGGGCTCCCACAAATGAGAATTGGCATCTCGCTGCTGTTGTCTTCTTATACGAATAGGCAGAAAATGGGAGGTGATACTACTTGTGTTTAATTGTGCTGACCCACCTCTTGTCAAACTGTCATTGTGATGGGTGCTGGTGACAAACCTATTGCTGGCTAGGCATTAGGTCTGCGGAGCGCAGGGCAGGGCTGAGGGGGTCAGCTGGGAGGAGAGCCTGCAGAAGAGCACGGGAAGAGACAATGGAACGATGCCATGGTATAGCTTTGGGAATGAAGGTGGTACAGGTGCACTGTCTCCCCTGTGCCTGGACTGGGGCCTGGGGCCTTGGGAGGGGAGGGCCGGCTCACAGCCAGCTGGGCCGGTGGGAAGCCAGGGCTGCACTGGTCCGACTCGAATGAGTAAACAACATCCCAGCCATTGTTTATCTACTTCGGAATCCTGACAAATCATCTGTGGCAGCTGATGGAGAGGGGTATTAGCTGCACGGAGACAGATGGCTGGGGACGAGGGGGTTGGCTCTTTATTACAGCAGGCCCGTAAGTGCCAGGGCTCTTTCACATCCCAGCCTCCACATCAATGCCAATGCCTTTCCCACGCTCGTGGGAGCCAGTCAAGCCTCAGAGGCAAGACTCAGTGCCAGCGGAAGGCGGAATGGCCGGGAGTAAGAGAGAGACGGGGTGCGGGGGGTGGGGGTGTTCATGGAGCCGGAAAAGAGAGTGGATCTCCAAGTGTTGGTTCTTTGAGAATAAAACCTCTGCCTCATTCTTCTTTAGTATTCTCCCGAGTGCCCTGCAAGGTGCTGTTCATTCAACAGGCATTTAAGGAATGTGAGTAATTGAGGAGAAAGGTAGAGAGGTCTGGATTAGAAAATAAAATAAAAGCAGAGTTAATTGTAATGGGTGGGTGAGTGGGGAACAAAAGGCAAGGAAGTGAGAGGAAGCCAAGGAGGGGTCACAAAGGGAGGAGGGAAGATAGCATAAGGAAAGTGCTTCTGAACCAGCACCCTGTTTCCGGCATCCACTACTTCTCCCATGTTACTATATGAATAGCTGCACGCATATCAAACTGAGCTGCTCCATGTCCTTGCTGAGATGTCCCAGGTCCTTTCTCCTGGCACTAGAGTTGTAGGGCATAGCTCCCTCCCTCCACGTTACCCCCGAGAAGGTGGGCAGGTTCTCACTGACCTTCATTCATTCTCCGAAACTTGTCCTTGGCCATGTAGCCCAGCACCAGACAGCATCCTCTCTTCTGAAGGCCCAGCTCTGGAAGGAAAACATAGGTGGGTGAGCTGGGACGAGGTCAGGCATCAGGGAACTCCATTTGCAGGGGATGTGACACTTGTCGCTTTTATAAGTAGGGCTACGAAGTTATTTAACAAGCATTTACACAGCACTTACTATGGTCCAGGCCTAATTCTTAACCAGTAAGTCCTGACACAACCCTATGAGGTACGTAGATTCTCCATTTTATACCAGCCCTATTTACAGATGTATTAAGTAAGCAGACTCTGAAAGATGAAGAAGTGAAGGGTAGATTTGGAGGAAGACACAGGGGTCAAGGTAGAGACAAGAGTTTGCCTTTTGGGGCAGAGTGGATTTCTGGGCTGGGGATCCTGTGGGCTCTTAGACTCAGGTACAATTCAGCACTGTGGTCCAGCACTTCTCAGGTGTAGACTCAGCGAGGAACTTGGGTTGGGATGGCTAAGAGACCCAAGGCATAGACGTAGCCCCAGAGACTTTGATGCAATAGGAAAAACAAGTTAGAACCATACTTCTGGGTAGCAAATGCAAGAAGAGACCACTCTCCCCCCACCATATTTTGTGAATCGGTGCCCACAGTTTGCAAGTGTTGGACTGGATGGAGTACATGTGCCTCACAAGACGTCCAGCGTTCCTGTCTGGTGTCCATCCTCTGATCCTGATTTGTCTGAAGCACTCTCTAGGTTCGGAAGTAATGCCACACAGCATTTCTGACTCCCCACACCAACCCGTGAGACAGGCGCCATGGTCCCTGCTCTTTGGATGATGCCCATGAGAAAACTGAAGTTCAGAGATGCTCAGTGGCTCCCCCTCATTTTTTTAAGACTCCCCACCCCCCTCTTTGTTTAGATGTCAGACAAATGTGACAGCTGCCCTGAACTGGGTGAAATGGATGGGGGTCTGAATTCTAGAAGATGGAATGTGACTGCCTGCTCTCCAAGCCTTGCCAGGCATTTTGCCTGCCCCCTCCCACGGTTCCAGAGAATGAGTGTCCCCCGGAGCAGAGTATTACAGAAACTTCCCCCACCGCGCCCAGGGTTAGCAGGCTACCAGAGTGACGGGGTGGGCTCCTCCTCCTCCCTCTGTCTCCAGCCACCTCCTGGGGCCCAGCCCACCCTCCACGAGTAGCAGGATAAAAGGGAGCACTGGGCCTGTGAGAGACAGATAAGTCAAACTTGGGGGCTCTCGCCCTAGAGGAAAACAAAGTGGGGCAGGTGGCAGCAGAATGCTGTGGCCTGGGGAGGTGTCTCCCTTTGATCTCCTGCTTCTTTTAAAGGGGTTTATTGACTATCAGTAAAGAGCAGAGAAGCAGAGCGGAGCGCCTTATCCGAAGGCACTCACTTGTCTCCCTCCTTCCATGCTCACGCCTCTGAAGGCTCAGCCAACCCGCCCTCACTTCAAACAGCCTTACATCTCAGGCGCCCAAATTGACGATGTTAAGTTCCCTCATCCAAGGCCTTGGCCCTTTCTTCAGGGGCTCTTGTTCTGTCGAGGGCCAAGCGGATCAAAGCTCCTTTGATGTTTACTTACTATATTTGCGGATTCTTTCTAACAACCCCTTTCAAGAGGCAGGAATGCCGCATGTCAGGAGGGGCCAGCGGAAGCCCAAGCTGTGAGGAGGCGCTGAGCTCCCGGGAACAATAGCTTCGTGCCTGAGACCACATGAAGCCTCAGCATGCTGGCGACAGGCAGAGGCCGCCAGTCCATGATGATTGCATGTGGATTGTCCCCCTTCAGAGCGCTACCAGGGCTGACGATGCTTGTTACATTTCCCTTTGCCTTCTCAGGTCCAGCTAAAGCGCATGAGCCACGTCTCCTAGTGAGAAAAGGAGCCCAGGTTCCCGGATTGAGCCCCAGACGAGCCCAGGTGTGGGGGGCAGAGGGGCGCTGGATGGCTTTAGGCCCATGTCCCCGTTGGTCTTCCTGGACAGTCCCCTAAATTCCCAGGAAGATGGAGAGGACATTGTTCTTCTAAAGATTTTGAGAGTGTGGACAACCTGTTGAGTTCAGATGACTTATGTTGGCTCTGCCACCCCAATCAGCCCGACCCATGTCAACATAGTAGGATGCCCCCTCTCAGGGTGACTACCAGGAGAAAAAGGCCACACATAGTATGTACTTATTGTACATGTTTGATTTTTGTACACGACCAGGAAAAGAAGTTTTAAACAGAATAAGAAAAGACGTGGAGGACGAGGCCATTTCTCGTCCTATTTGGCTCATTTAATTTGACACGTGTGGGTTAGTCTTAATTATTTAGGCAGCTACATTACAAGGCACTCATAAGCACACTGCAGAAATTTATTAAGTGATGGGGCTTTCTGACTGAGTCTACTGAGAAGTGAGGAGAAGCCACAAAGAACTTTAAGAACAAGCAGGGTGGAGAATTGGCGAAGTAAGAATTAGTTAGCCATCTATACGTGAATCGGGAATGTTCTTTGGAAAGATTTGCCAGAGCTACATGAAGGGTCATTGGGTCCACACGAGTCATGCCAGTAGGGCTGAAATGGGGAGGGGGGTGAATCTGGACATACTGGTGAGGAGGTAGGGTGCCGTGAAAGAGACTGACCAGAGAGAGTGCCAGGGGAAGCAGGAACTCCACCAATACACACTAACCAGGCTGGTAGGGAAGAGGTGACAGAATGTGACAGAAAGAACAGGAATCCTCACTTTGTGAGCTGGATCAGCCACCAGACTACTACATTCTTTGCCACTGGGATGGATAGTAGAGTCAGGTGGCAGGTGGGGTCTGAACAGCAAGATGATGTGGTCTTCTCCATCATCTTTAGGACAGTGGCTTTTGGCTGAGCCCTTATCGGGTAGCAGAATAACCAGGTGCACCAAAGGCATCATTGAAAACGAGTCACACAAAACGAGTCATCCTGACTTAAAATGAAAGCTCACAGCAAAGAAGACCAAGGTTACCTACAGATAGGGGTGTGGAGGGCACTGTCTGAGGAGGATAAAGTTTTAGCAAATCACGAAAATATTTATTGGGAAAGGGGATGAGAAGGAAAGATTTCACCCCAAGGACTCCTGGATGGTGAGCGAAAAGAGGTCTGGATTGGGTCTTTTCAAACTGTGGTCCCCAGGCCCAGAGCCTGGCCCATGGCGAGTGCTCAGGGAAAGTCTGCTGATTGCCTGAAAGGGCAGACTGAAAAATAGTGACCAGTTTTCCCATTCGCAGGTCAGAATAAAGCCAGGGGGGAAGCCGGGATGGCTCAGTGGGTTAAGAGCTCACTTTGCAGCCCCGGGGACCGAGGATCGAATCCTGGCCCCGGCCCATGCGGAACCATATGCTGAACTGGGGAGCTCCCCCAGTTCAGTTCTCTCTCTGTCTCTGTCTCTCTCTCTCTCTCTCTGTCAAAAACAATAAAAAATAAATAAATCTTAAAAAAAACGAATAAAACCAGGTGGCCTTAACTGTGGCACACTGGACTGAATTACATGAAGACGGTTGCAGAATGAATGAAAGTTGTAATTCATCAGAACAGTTTAGGAAACGTGAGAGTTCCTCTTGGGAGGCATAAGAGGCTTTATAAACGGAACAGTTTCCCTTCAGTTTCAGAGGGTGAGGATGGGACTTTTCTCGCCTTAGGGTTCCTTTATTCTTACTAGTAATAACAATGATACAGTGATATTACTTCACATCGGTGAAATACATATTTATTTACTTATTTTCACGAGGCTGTCATATTCACTATCTCATTAGAAGCTCACAGTAGCTCTGTGAGTTAGTCAGGGCAGAAATTATTTCCCTCATTTTGGTTTTAGAATCTGAGGCTCAGAGAAGTAAAATGGCAATTTGAGGCCAAAGCACTAGTTGGTAACAGCGCTCAAGCTAGAATCCAGGTCTGATGGCTGGCTTAGTTCTCAGCGGGAGGTCTAGCATCCCGGGGCGGCCGATACTGTGAATCAAGACAGAGCCAGGAAAGCCGCGACAGCTCAGCAGGTGAGCGCTTGCCTCACAATCGCAAGGTGCAGGGTCAATTCCCCACCCCAGCCCATGCAATCCCATGTGCTGAACTGCGGCACAACTGGCAACCACCAGGATGGTGGGGAAGGTTCTCACCTCCCATGCGGGAGGCCCCCGGTTCAGTTCCTGCCCTGCACGGCCCCACACCCACCTGTGTGGAATGAAACCATGTCACAACTAATGACGTACTATGGAGACTGCTCTGGGCCCTCCCCCTTCTCTCTC
Source organism: Craseonycteris thonglongyai (assembly GCA_004027555.1). Lineage (NCBI taxonomy): Eukaryota > Metazoa > Chordata > Mammalia > Chiroptera > Craseonycteridae > Craseonycteris > Craseonycteris thonglongyai. The sequence goes on from PVKE010000428.1 coordinate 75,161, forward strand.
TCACCTTCTATTAAACAATAAAATTAATCTTAAAAACAAGAAAATAAAAAGGACAGACCAGAGAACAGACAGCAGAGGTCAGGGATCCTGGCCAGCGCAAGGGATGGGGACTGTGCCCCCTTAAAATCCCAAGTTAAAGTTCTAACCCCAGCACCTCAGAACGTGGCTTTATTTAGAGACAGAGACTAGACAGAGGTCATCAAGTGAAGATGGCCCTTAGTGGGGCTCTAATCCACCATGACGGGTGTCCTCAGGAAAAGGGGACACTGGAGACAGACACACATACGGGGAGAGTGCCGTGTGGACGTGAGGCGGGCCGTCGACCAGCCAGGAGGAGAGGCCTGGAACAAGTCCTCCCTCCCAGTCCGCTGAAGGAACCAGTCCCGCCAACAGCTTGTCTGTGGACTCCAGTCTCCAGCGCTGCGGGGCGATGCATTGCTGATGGGTCAGCCACAGCATTAGTGTGGCCGTCTAATTTGGAGGGGACGTGTGGTGCAGCGGGTCTTCTCACAGGGCCTGGCTAGTTCCGTTGGCCATGCTTCTTTGAAGCCTGTCCCTTAGGTCCCAGAGCTGTCTGCAGGGACTTGTAGGACAGCATCATGTGACCACTCAAAAGCCTCATCAGAGGGCACCAGCTGACCTGAGAATGGCCAGGAGGGCTGCTAAATGGGACAGTGGGGGTGGTGGGCATGAGACTATGAGAAAGAGGGGAGGAGCGGGGGAGGGTTGGCCATGTCTGCATGCCCAGGAGCCCTCAGTGGCAATCCGGGATGCCTCAGCATGCCTTCTGCCAGCATGAGGCATATGTTGCCCAGGGCTGTGCCTGCTCATCCCAACCACAAACTGCTGATCTCTGAGCAACTGTGGGCAGAGCGAGTGACAGTGGGCGTGTGCTAGCTCCTGCTAGCTCCCCATTTCCCGGCTGTCCGGTGCACTTGGGGCCCTCCTGTCCTCAACTTGCCCGCTCACCATAGTTCAGGGGTTCTTGCTGAACACGAATCCTTTTCCACCCAGAGTTATGAGCCTCGAGTGGGTCCCCTGAAGCCAATGAACAACAAATAGAGTGTTATTGGCAGGCCGTTGGGTGTGGCTGTAGCAAAGGAAATGACAGGAGGCAGGAGACACAGGCAGGGACCAGGTTCTGTGGGGACCTGAGGAACCTCACCTAGGAGTGTGGACTTTCCCTACAGAGTGCTGAGCAGAAGAGACGGGCCAGACTCGCGTCTCAGGAAGATCCTTTCAGCACCAGCTAGCAGAGCGGGAAGGGAAGCCCCACGCGGGAGGGCATCTGTGAGACTCACCACTCCCGGTGAGAGCTGGTGGCTTGGCGGCTGCTCTCTCTTCTTGCTCTCTGAAGACAGCCAGAGATGAGGAATCAAGCGAAAGGGCCTTGAGCTTGCTCAGGGGGACATTCAGAGCCTCTGTACCCCTGCCACTTGGACACAGGAGACCAATGGAGGGGCTGAAAATTGCTCCCCAGGCTGCTAGAGTCACGGGGAGGCCACGTGGGCTTCAAAACGACCAAGGCTGGCAGGAAGCCGGCTCCAGCACTCGTAGTGAGCGATCCTCAGGGCTCCTCTGAGCTTTCAGAGTAAAACTCTCCTCGCACGATTAACATAAACATCTAATGAGACAGCACTTGGTGGAAAGTGCCTAGAATAAAGTACCCAAGAAGGGTGCGCTCAATAAATAGAAGTGAGGTATCAGATTGGGTTTAGAGATCAACAAATCCACCCCCCCCCCACTTTCTTTTTACAGCTGGGAAGGGGCACACTCCCAGAGGTGACATGACCCATCTGAGGGGATACAACCAGCTCCTAGGTGGCGTTTGGTGGAGGTTAGTGTCGACGAACAACTCAGATGGGCTGGAAGAGTGGAGCCAGGTGGGGTAGCGGGCACAGCTAAGGAAGTAGAGGCGGGAGGAAAGGGTGTAGCTGAGAGGCATTCTGAGAAGAAACAGTGGGCTCGGTAACCCAGGGGCTCAGGCAGAGGAAGCAAAGTTTGCCTTTCATGGGGAAGACCGGCGCAAGGGTGGTGTCTGTCAGAAAGAAGTAACGGACAGAGGAAGCCGATGAGGCCCTGGGGAGACCGTGGTGCATTTGTGGACTTTTTGGATTTGAGCTGATGGGGTTCTCAGGTGAAGGGGTCCTGGATGAGTATACGAGCAGGAGTTTCGGTGTGCAGAAACCCATTTTTAACCTGTTTTATTGGCCTTGGAGAATGGATATCTTGGACCGGAGACTGATTCATTATATAATGAATTACATAAAAAGCAGTGAGAAAATGTGGGTGGGTTGTTTTACAAGCATTAGTATCCCCTTCTACTACCAGCATGTGTTAATAATGTGATGGGGGGAAGCCGGGATGGCTCAGTGGGTTAAGCGCTCACTTTGCAGCCCTGGGAACTGAGGACTGAATTGCGGTCCTGGCCCATGTGGACCTATATGCTGAACTAGGGTGTGCGAGTTTGGTTCTTGCCCAATTTGGCCACTGGCTTGAGGGGGACATGCCTCCCATGCGGGAGGCCCCCAGCCCAGCTCCCACCCTGCGCAGCCCCTGCCCACCTGTGTGGAATGAAACCATGTCCAAAACTAATGACGTAAAACGATGGAGACTGCTCTGGGCCCTCCTCCTTCTCTCTGTTTCTCTCCAAAACAATAAAATTAATCTTAAAATAATAATAATAACATGACAGGCATCAAACCCAACCTCCACACTCATCAAGAGGCTGTGAAGTGAAAACCTGAAGGTGAGCCTCCTTTCCCAGTGAGATTTTAATCTAGGTGGCTATGCATCTACTTGTGAAAAGGTAAATCAAAGTCAAGACAAGTAACAGTTCAGTGAAACAAGTGAGACGCGTCAGCGTGTGATAGACACGCTGCGGGAGTCCAGAGGAGGAAGGAGGAGCTTCAGGCCAAGGGGCTGCCCTCCACACGGGCCCTGAAGGCTGGAGATTGGCCTGGGGTTTTGTCTCTGCTGGGCATCCTTAACTGAAGGCCTCACCCACGGGCGATCCTCCAGCAATACCTGGCCAAGGGCAGGATTCTGGAGTCTCTTGTTGGGCAAGTTCTCACCTTGATTCTGCTAAGCTGTTTTCTTCATTGGTTCTGCTAGTCCTGTCTTCAGCGTAATTAGTCACATGCCAGGCAATAGGGCTGCACATAAGTCATGCAAAGACTGCAACCCTCTGATCAACCTCTATAGTGAAGAGGCCTTAGGAGAGGAGAAGTCGAGTTTTGTTCATCCTGACGAGTGCATGGCTCTGGCCCTCTAGGATAAGTAATAAATGTTTAATAGCCCAATAATAACTGTTTCATAATTTTTGAATCTCATTGCTTGCTAGTTGTAAGTTTATTAAAGGAGCGATAAACTTTATATTGTTGTAAGGACATAATTGTTCTTTCATTGCTTATTTAGGAGGAGTTCATTATATTGGCACCAATTTTCCCCCATTCATATTAAGTATCAATTAGTTGTTTTAAATTATTGATTTGTATTTAATTAACTATGCTATTACATACCAATTAAATTCGTATAAGAGAGACCTGAAACAGCTGTGGTCTTAAATTAAGGTTTTAAATTAGCGACTTACATAAGGAGCTCACATTGAGTGATCCTGTGTCAGGAAGAGTTGACCATCATCGCGATGGTTCCAAAAAGTGTCTGTGGCCACCCGCCCATCCTCACCGGCTCCTGTAGCCGAGCAAGCCGCTTCAGACGCCCGATGCCAAGCGCCTTGCAGCTGCCCACAGCAACAGCAAGTTCTAACAGGAGGGGAACCCTTTGCAGGCCCTGCCTTCCTCAGCTGCCTCAGCCATGCCATTTCCTACCTGGCACAGCCTTGTCCACGGTGTGGCCAAGGCAGGCAGCGTATTAGCAAGTCCTTGCCACCAGCTGTGGGGTTGTCTGTGTCGCTGCTGGCCCTGGATTGCACGTGCCCGCAGGAAACCCTGTGCCCATGTGGTCACCAACCCTTTGGCTTCTCCAAATCTCTGCTCCACCGGCCCAAGTCTGTACCTCATGAGCACGAAAGAGACAGCAGGTGTGCCCTGTCCAGTGCTGGGCATTTTACTCTCTTCATCTCGTTTCACCCTCGCACTGACCTTAGGGAGGTAGATATGATGCCTGTCTTTAGCTATAAAGAAACGGACATTTCAGAGGGGTGAGGAGTCTGCCCCTTGGCTGCGATGGTGAAGCGTGGTGAATACCCATTGGCCCAAGTCCATGCCTGGGACCTCTGCTTGTCTACCTTCAGACATGGCCTGGGGTCTTTCTCCCAACAGATGAACTACTTAGAATTCCAACACAGCTACCACCTAACTCAGGATGTGACTGTCACCTGTACCACTTGGGCATCACTGTCAGCCCCTAGGTTGGCAGGGTCTACACGCCCCTCTGCACACTGGGATGGGGGCACTGGATGCCCTTCCACCCCAGGGCTGGACGAAGCCTGGCCTTGTCCCCTCGATTGGCTGGTAGCACCAGGGACTCCCCCGCCTGGGGCCACTCACCATCACAGCTTAGCTGCTTAGATACTAGTGTTTGCGTTACACACTTTGCCCACATTAACTTCTTCAATCATAGAAATTCTATGAGGTCAGTACTATTATTATCCCTATTTGATAGAAGAGAAAACTGAGAACCCAAAAGATTAGCCCGCTCAGGGTCATACAGTGTGCGGGCCAGTAAAACAGATTATAAATGAGGTCCTTGGTGGTCTAGTGTGATCTCTGTGGGGGTCCCAGGGGGGCTGTGGGGGGAGAGTGTGATAATGTTGGTTGAAGAATTTTAGGGGAAAGAGTTTTTATCACACGTACAAGATTCCCTTGGCATCTCTGATTTAAGATGTCTGCTCCCAGTGGGTTAACTGGTCTGGGGGGCACTGGACAGTGAGGCAGGGCTATGAAGGGCACGCCCACCCTCTTGGCCTGTCATCCGCCTGCTTATCCTGTGAGAACAGGCTGCTGGAGGCCACATGCCTGGAAGGTTTTTAGATTTTTCCTGAGAGAAAGCTGGAGGTTGGGGATTCACGTCTGAATGGGCCTGGATGCTCCGGAGCTGTGTGCCCCGCCCCCGGGGAGGCCCCGCCTGGGACAGCCGGCCCATTATGTGGGGAGACAGCAGGAAGACGCCACCTCTTTTCTCTCTTTTCTAGGTCCACAGAGTTCGGAAAAACTAAGACCGAGAGCATGGGAGGGAAGGGCCAACATTTGCCCTCAAGGCGGCGTTCCGCTGGGCACGGAGGGGTGGAGGGGGACGTCTGCTTGCACCTGGCCCCAGGGGGGAAGGCGGAAGAAGGAAAACATGCCTGAGGGTGTAGGGTCTGTTGGGGTGGAAGGGGCAGGCTAAGCCTCAGTGGGCTGGGGGTGCCCCCATTTTTCTGGGGAGCAAAGCTGTACAGGAGGACGGCTGGGGGCAGGCCCATGTGAGCTCCCAGCAAGCCCAGTCCCAGCTGCCTCACTCACACCCCCAGGAGCCATGCCCGGCTTTGCACGTGGGCCGTACCCACCCAGAAACTGCACCCCTGCCCTGGGGCCGTAGGCGGGTATGAGCGAGTGTGTGGCCTCTCTGCTCTGCACCTCTGCACGCGCTTCCCAAGCCACACTGGCCACCAGGGTGTCGTGACGTGGGCCGTGTGGGGGGCTGAGGCCAGCGAGGAGCAGGGACCTGGGTTGGCTGGAGCTGCAGGGCCGTGCAGGGCTTCTGCTCCCGCTCCCACGGCGAGGAGGTGCAGGGAGACGGGGGCAGGAGAAGCGTCAGGAGAGAAGGCAGGGAACCCCGCTGTCCTTCCATTACTGAGGTTCTCCTCGAGCCTCACACAGCCCACTACAGCTCTGCGTCTCATGATTAAATTGAATCTGCCTGTTACCTCTCGGCACGGCAGCGGTTCAAGCTCACTGGAGGCTTGGTGTGTTTTTATTTATTTATTTAGTAATTATTTGTGCAGCTATCCTTGCAGCTACAGGGAGCTCCTGCCCGTCGTTTCTTCTGCCTACAGAACCAAGGAAGCTCAGACGCGGGAGCTCCTACTTGGTGTGAGGGGACGGGAGGGGAGGAGGCAAGGGTGGCGGGAAGGAGAGTCCGTGGGGTGGGCTCTGGCTGGGGGATGACTCAGGGTTGCAGAGGGTGCATGCCACAGGCTGGGTCTACCCCCTGTTCTTGCCCAAGGTGCCGTAGGGAAGGTCCACTAGTTCCAAAAAGCTCCACGAAAGTGCCCTGCTGGTCAAGAGAGCCCGTTCTGAAGAACGGGAACGTGGGTCAGAGAACACGGTGGTACCAGTAGCCAGCATGCCTGCAGGGCTTTGCAGTTTTAGGAGCATCGGTCAGAGACGAGTTCTCCGTGGACATCACAACACCTGAGATGGCCCTGGAGGAGGGCACGGAGGGGGACAGAGGTCCCACGACTTGCCTAAAGTCACCCAGCTGGGAAGAGTTGGGATTTGAACACAAGGCTTGGGGTACAACCAAAGCTCCCATCTCCCCCAGAGCGCCAGATCCAAGCGGGCAGCCCAGCATCAGAAATCAGGTGCCTGGCTCCTCGTTCACGACGAGCTTTCCGCGGAGCAGGTACAAAGGACAGCTGGAGGACTGTGATGAAGGAATCAACCTCAGCCAGACCCAGGGGAGTGATTCTGAAGCAGTGGCCCTCACTTCATGAGAACACACAATGTTACTCCTCACGAGGCCAGCCCAGCAGTGGGCTGATGGCTAATAGTCGTGCCAGAAACCTGCACATTAATAGCTGAGCCCCGGAGAGGTGACCCCACTTGGGACCATCCAGCCTGAGAAGGGGCAAGGACGCTGGGGTGCAGTGAGAGGGAGACAGAGGTACATGCTCACAGGTTATGGTGGGAGAGCGGGAAGGATCCAGCTGACTCCTTAGACAAATCTCTGAAGAGAAAGGGCATTTACCGCCGGCCTTGCCGACCTGCTCCCTGCTGGGTGGGTGGTCTGTGGGCTGTCTACTCGTTCCTGGAGCAGGCATGGTGGTGCCACAGAGACCAGGCCCATGCTGACCCCCTGCTCTGTTCTGCAGCGTGGAGCTCCTAAGGTCTCAGTGCACATGGGCAGAGGGGTTCCGTGTGCTTCTGCGACCCGTTTGCCCAGAGAAATCATCAGGGACCTTGGCTCAGGCTCTGGTCAGTCCACAGAGGATGTCATGGCAACCCGAAGTCGGCTGGTGGCCCAGGCCTGAACCGTGGGGAAGGTTCTCTGGCTGGGGGACACAAGAGGCTAAGACAAGAGGGTCCCTTAAATAGGCCTGGGGAGCAGGAGGTCCTGAGCTTTGGTTTGGAGGGGCTGGCCAGGTTCTCCTGGCTCCTGAGACCGAGGGGACTTGGGCCACGGATCCCACAGCCCTCAGGACTCCCCCCAGCAGTGTGGTCTCTGCCTCCCGGCTCTGCATCTGCGGCTCCACCTTGGCTAGTTCCTCAGTCTACGGAATGGAGAGCTCTGGGCTGGGCTGAAGATTGGAGAGAATTTACACAAGAAGCTGGGAGGTGAGGAGGAGTATGTTTCTATAACTTGTACAAAGGTTTAGAACCAAGCCTAGGTGCATCCATCACCAGTGTCCCGTAAGTGGTGATGACTTAGGAAAATAACATTTTACTGTAAAGCAGAGGCGTGCGCTTAAAGTCAAGATGAGAGGAAACGACGTCAAATGTGCCCTTTAGCCCCAGGGCCCTGGTTCTGTAGCCTGAATAGGGGTTCCCATACGGTTGTAGAGATAACACCCCCAGCAGCTCTGGGCACAGCTGTGCTTGTGACAGTCCTAATGGGGCCGGCCACCCCTGCTTGCCTGACATCACAGTTCCAAAGCTTGTGTTTTGCAGAATCAGAAGAGCCAAGAGACCTGAAAATGAAAATGGTCTTTGTCAACCTCACTGGGAGCTCTGATATTAACTGCAGGGTGAGCATGGGGCGCATTTTAGGTATCGGAGGGAGAAAGATGCTCTCGCAGACTAGTCAGGGAGTTAGAACAAGCACATAAAGATCCCGGTGAAGGTCCTCTCATGACATGTCCTGCTCAGGTTAGTGAGGGACTGTTCTAGCTGGCTCTGCTCAGACCACACGCAGCGTGGTGCCCAGCCGGGTAAACCATGCTTTCAGGGGCACATGGACAAAGCTGGGGGCAGCCCGATGTGCATGCCAGGCCAGCGAGCGTCTGGAAGCCTGGCTGCAGGGCACAGGGGAGGGCTTGTGCAGGAGTAGAGACAAGACTGAGCACAGGGCTGGAGGGGAATGATTTTGGACCAGGTGGGGGCGTTTATAGGGGAGCAGGCTTCAGCTTGTTCTAGAAGAAAGAGCTCCCCTGCAGGGCACGCTGTTCAGGGCGTGGCCTGCTCTTCACAAGCCTCGGGTGGGACTGGAGCCTAGGGGCTGTTGTGTGGAAGAGCCAACCCCGCGTCTCTCTTTGCAGCTCTGTATCCAGTGACATCCCAAAGGCAGCCCCCAATCAGCCACAGCAGGCGTATTTACACCAAGGGAAGTGGCCGTGCTGCGACCAGGGCTCTCGGCCCACAACTCCCGCTGGCCGGAGCGGGTTTACCGCCAGCTGCCCTCTGACGTTTGAGCGGAGGGCTGCCTACCCTGGTTGGGGCCTGGAGGCCTTTCCCAGATGTGACCGAGGTCCTCCATCTGTGACTCCTGCTCCACGGCAGGGGCATCCCTGTCCCCCCAGCCTCATGCTGTGTTCGCTGACCACTGAGCTGATGCTGCACAGGTTCCGCCAAGAAGCACGCCGGGGAGGCCTGGGACTGCAGGCTGGATCGCTGCTCATTCAACTCGTAGGGAAGGGCAGGACTGACGTGCCTTTGAAAGCTCCAGAGCGGCAAACTCTCCACACAGCCTCCCGTGGGCACCCTGTGCTCCCAGCAGCCAGCTCTTCCAGGTGTTTCTGTGGAGCACTCCTGCCGCCCTGGGGCGGAGGGCAGGCGCCTCCCTGTCCATGGTTACTAGGGTCTCGGTAAGGAGTTGAAAGGGAGATTCTGCAGGTGAGGATCTACCACCCTAGGGGCCCCCGGAGCAGTGTGACAAAAATGGCTAGAATTGATTGCCACGCAGGGTGTTCAGCTCTTTATACAAATCATCTCATTTAGTTCTTCCGCCAATCCTAGGACGAGGTACCTCGGTGACCCTGGTTGGGCAGGTGAGGAAATGGAGGCTGGGAAAGGTCAAATACTGTGCCAAATGCCAGCCCAGCCATAAAGCAGCCGAGCCGAGGTGTGAGTGTGGGCCGGTCTCACTTCACCACCTGAGTTCTATTCCATCCCACACGGTCCCCCTGCAGCGCCTGGCACCCCGTGGGCATGCAGGCCCGGGGATAGTGTCACTACGTGCAAATCCAAACGTCTGGCTCACAGGGAGTGATGACGATATGGGCAGCTCTAAGTGTTCCACTGAGGAAACATGGTTCCCCCTGTTGTGCCCACAAAGCATTCTGTGTGGTGAGTGGAATGGAGCCTGCCAGCTGCTCAGAGGGTGCTGGGTCCAGGAGCCATGGCCCAGGTCCCTTCTCCTAGTTGGGGCCACAGGGAAGGTTGGGTGTCATGAACAGAGGACCAGCCAATTCCCAGGGGCAGACAGAGCACCTGCTCCTGGGGCCTGGCTGCCCCTCCTCTCTGCACTCCTCTCAGCGCTGAGCCTTGGCATCGGCTGGGGTCACATTCTAGGTTAGACACTGGTGATCCGTGCCCTGCTGGGAGCCTCCCCGCCTGGGGCAGATGCTGGCCTGATTTCCCCGTGTCCTGGCTCTGCTTTAATTAGTGGGTGGCCTGGGGTGAGTCACCTACTCTTTCTGGAACTCCCTTGTCCTCATTTGCCAAATAAAGTTTGAACTAGGGCAGGAGATGTAACCGGGGGCCTGAGGGCTTCTAGGGGACTTCAATCAGGGGTTCCCACACTCTTCTGAATTTGCATACAAAACTGAGTGTGTGCGCATTTTTTCTAGGGAAGGACTGTGGCTTTTGTGGATTCTCAAAGGGGCTGATGCTGCCCCCACCCCAAACTATTAGCTCTCACCAAAAGGATCACTACAATCCCTCTCGCTTTAGGGTTTGTTGGGTCCAAAATCCTCCCCTTCCTTCATGACCGTGGCTTAGAAGTGAAGCCAAGTGCAGGGAACTAAGGGCGGGGAAGGGTTCCCCCTACTTTGGATTAAAGCATTTCGTTGAGTGTAGGGAGCTTGGTGGGATAAGTTGCCATTTCAATATATATATTTTTAAATGTATTAAATTAAATTAATTAATTAATTTATTTTTGACAGAGAGAGAGAGAGAGACAGAGAGAGAGAGAGAGAGAGAGAGAGAGAGATACAGAGACAGAAACAGAGAGAGAGCTGAACTGGGGGAGCTCCCAGTTTAGCATGTGGTTCCACACGGGCCGGGGCTGAGACTCGATCCTCGGTCCCCAGTGCTGCAAAGTGAGCGCTTAACCCACGGAGCCATCCCGGCTTCCCCCAATATACATATTTTTAAAGATGTACCTTTATTGTTTTTGACGGAGAGAGAGACAGAGATGCAGAGAGACAGAGAAAAGGGGGAGGGCCGAGTGCAGTCTCCATAGTTGTATGTCATTAGTTTTTGTTATAGTTTCACTCCACAGGTGGGCATGGGGCTGGGCAGGGCAGCAACCAGGCTTTCATGGAAAGCTCCCCCGGGTGAGAACTGAGCTGGGGGCGTACCCCAGTTCAGCATATGGGACCCCATGGGCTAGGGCTGGGATACAGTCCTTGGCCCCCGGGTTGCAAGACAAATGCTCAACCCGCTGAGCCATCCCGGCTTCCCTGAGGTGCCATTTCAGCCGTAGCCCCTGCACAGCACGAAGGCCCTTCTGTCCACTTATTTCTGTCACCCCACTGGGGGCACTTAGCTCACGCAGGGAGAGGCTTCCCTTTTGCTGGAGGCCTAGAGGAGAAGCCACATGGTTCTGAAAGCTAGGACATGCCACCGGGGACGTCGCCACAGGTATTTCAAGAGTTGTCAGCCTCGCCATCCTATTCAGTTCTTACACTGTTTGCTCTAGATTAACCCATGCGTCTTTGTGTATTTTTTTATGCCTCTGGTCTTGTGTACATATTTGACTTTGCGCATTAGTCAGAAATGTCAGAGAATGTTAGAAGCAGAAGGGACCTTAGCAGTCCCCCCGTTCAGCCTTGGACAGAGGAGGAAACTAATGTCCTCAGAGGAGGGCAGTGATCTGTGCAGAGCTACCATGGGCAGAGCTGCATCTTTCCCATCCTGGCAACACCCTGAGGGGCATGATCACTACCATGCTACCCGCCTGCCTCCCGCCCCAGTCTCGGTTCCTGACCACAGGGCTACTCATGTCCCATAGTTCTGAGAACATGCCCTGCTCTTCCGGCTCTGAGCCTTGGACCACACCGTTCTTTTTATGCCACGCCCCCCACCCCAGGAAATGCCTTCTTTCAATCATCCACGCCTTGGGCACCCCTCCTCGGGACACCCCCGTGCCTCGCACACACCTTTGCTAGGAGACATCTTATGGGTTCGATGATGTTTTATTATCTCTGGCTCTAACCATCTCTGATACTTAGCACAGATCCTGGCCCACAGTAGGCACTCAATCAGTGCTGGTGAGTGGGGCTGGGAGGCCAAGGCGAGGGCTCAGGTCTGAGAATCTCCGCGGTGGTTGGAGGACAGGACTCTGCCTCTTCTGGCTTCACTTGCCCTTCCTTATTTGGGAAATGGGCCATAAGTCAGCCTCAGAAGTGGGTCAGCCTTATAGGGTTAAGTTTCAAGTCATTTGGGTTTTCATCTGAGATTTCCCCCCCATATTCGTCCACTCCATGCGTGCGGAGGGCTCGCTGTGAGTCAGTTCGGTTGCTGAGGATGTCGTGGTAAGCAACGCAGACCGCTTTCGCCTTCCATCTTAGACAGCGTCCCTCGTGGTGGGAAGTGTGCCGTCCCCTGGACAGGCCACGGCCTCACTCGAGCCTGCCTGGAGCTGGCAGTGTGGCTGGGGCTGGCACTGGCAGCGGCTCTGCGTGGGGCTGCACACGCTCTCCAGCTTTGTGTCTGGAGGCGCATGGAGAGGGCGCTTTTTAAGCAACTGAGGAGCATATTTCCGAGCCACAGATTAAGTTCTCTGTGCCGGGATGCAAAACAGAGGACAGGGGACGAGGGTTACTGAGCAGCTACCCTGGGCTGGGCACAGTCACACACACGCCACATATGTCACTTGTTCCACATATTACGGGAGAGGGAGCTGTTAGTCTCCTGCTTCCCGGAGGAGAAAACTAAGGCTCAGAGACCAAGGGCCTGGTCAGAGTCACACAGCTGGTCTGCACAGCGGGCTGGGCAGATTTCCCTCCACCTCCGGGGGTCCTTCCGCCACATGCTGGGCAGGCTCTGTGCAAGGAAGGGAGAGCTAGAATGTCACAAAGCTCTCTTTCAATAAAGAGCTCAGCGACATGTTTGCTGAGCCATTATTTCCCGTCGACTCGGTGTGTGGCACGTGGATTAAGTCTGGTGTTGGGGGGTCTTTAAAGGATGAACACTCTCTCTAGGACCAATCAGCTGAGTGAGTTTGGGTCTAAATTCATCAAAATGACACCTGAAACAAAGCCAGCCTCTGGATTTCTGCACTCATTCAGGGCGATGGTTGGGGGCAGAGGGCAGAACCCAGGGGATCTGGGAAAATGGAAGGGGCACACGTTGAACCAATATGGGTCCAATCACCCAGGTGAGGGGTCCTACCTAGAGACCCGCATCCTAGAAACTGACCATCCTCTCTGCTCTAAACTGTATCCTTGCCTTCAGGGAGAGTAGCTGAGGGGCGACTCCCCAGTTCTAGATTTTTCCCATAGATGGGGGTTTTCACGATCACTCAGTCCCATCCTCACACCCAATGCGGGATCCCCAGAACAGCAGCTCTAAGAAGTGGTTTCCCCTCGGATCCCTCTAGTGACAGGGAGCTCATTATTTTGTAAGGCTGGGCTTTCCATTTTTGGAGAGCTCAAATAATGTTAAAGTTCTTGCTTCAATATCCTCTACTGACCTGCTCTGTTGACTTGTGAGTCTGGAATCTGCTGCCCAGGACCACACAGAACAAGACTGACCCCTCTTCCATCCAACTCCCCCAGAGTTTAGCAGACGGCTTTCTCTTCTCCAAAACCAACAACCTTTGGGAGTTTGGGGCCCAGGTTGCTTGTAGCCCAAGAAGGGCTCCTGGCTTCCGTCTCTGCTCATTAAGGCCCTGCCATGTTAAGTGGGTACTTGCAGCCGCATTTCACAGATGGGCAAACCGTGACTCTTGGGAGTTAAGCAACCTGCTCAAGGTCACGCAGCTCCAGGGCAGTGGGGCTGATGGCACAACCAGGCTCCTCCCTCTGTCTGGCCCTGGTTAACCAGTGTGGTTCACGTGGCTTTACTGTGTGATCTTCAGGAAATCATTGAGCCTCTCTGGGCTTCAAGGTTCTCAACTGTCCATCAAGAGGAAGAACTCTCATGTGACCCCTGCTCAGGTCAGACCAGGGTCCCTCTCCCACGATTGCCCGCCCGGAGGCTGGGCTGTTTGCTAGGCAGCCGCGCTTCACCCGCAGCCCCTGTGGGTGCCTCTACCAGCCTCACTAAACTCTGCATTTCTGCTCTGGTGTTTTATGAGCGTTGGTATCAGCACGCACTCCCCTGATGCTGCCTGAAGCAATAATCCAGACACGGTTGAAGGGTTTAGTGGAGATCCTCCTCCACAGCAGAAGAAAGCGAAACCCAGTGAAGCAAGGAATTTGCCAGCTGCAAAATCTGTCCCTTTTCCTTCCAAACCCAGCCTGCTGGGTAGGAATGGCTGAGAAGTAGGCAGACACCCTTGGCTCCAAGTCACATCGAGGACTCTGGGATCCCTGTGATCCTGAAGTCCCCCAGGACAGAGGGGCAGGTCACCAAGTCTTCCCTTTGTACTCAGAGCAAGATCCTACTGAGTGCTGACCGCCCAACAGGCCACACTCATTTTAAGTCAGAGACGAATTATTCTTAGTTTTGATAGGAGGCCCAGACAGCTTCAGATAGTTGCTTAAAGTCACACAATCACAATAACAGGGCCGGGAAGGACAATGACAGTTGGACCCTCCCCTCTCTCCCAGACCCCACGCCAGCAAATTGTCATCATGGAGAAAACCCCCAATGGGGTAGCCTGCTGACTGGCCCTCTACCCCCTGTCTGCCCCCAGAGCCACCTCCATCTGCTGCTCTGATCTGTGGTCACAGACCCTCCTGCTGTCCTCAGCTGGCTGTGGATGCCTCCAGAGCCCAGGGAGCTGTGTGCTTACAGGGAAAACATGCTCCTGCTCTAGGCTTGCCAGCCGATCTAGGGCACTAGGTTACTCTTCTAAAATGAGGGTTTCCATTTCTGAGAGTCTGAGACCCACAGCTTGGCCAAACGGCAGGCCTTCTTCCCAGCCCAGGAGAGCTGGGATCATGGCCAAGGCTGAGATGCTCACAGACCCCCGTACTCCCCCACTATATCCACGAAATAATCCTGTCCAGAACGCTAGCTCCTCAGGCACAGCCTAACACCCGGGAGCTTTCCTCACGTCTGAATGAGTACACGGAGCCGTCTAGCATCCTGAGCACAGTGTGTGCTGGGCAATCACACAGACCCGGCTTCGAATCCCAGCGCCACCGCTCGTACAACCCCAGGCAGACACTGAACTCCTCTCCCTGCCTGCTTCCTTCTTCGTAAATGGAAATCATAATCCCACCGGCTCCAGGAGCCGCCTGGGGGGTGCATGCGATCAAGCCTTTAGCACAGTGCCTAGCATGCAGCAAGTCTCTGTAACAGCACATCCTGCTGCCTCACCTGGCCGGGACGCCTGCCTTCTCCATTTGGGGAGTGACAGCCTGAGGCTGCCAGGTAGGGAGCTCCCTGGGGAGGGCAAGGGGCTGTTGGTGACGGCAGCCTTTCAGAAGGTATTACAGGCTGCTGTTTTAATCAATACTACATTATATCACCTGCAGCATCCATCCCCATGTTTATTATGTGCAAATAGAGTTTTCAGTGACGTGACTGTGTTAGGTTAATGCAGCTGACATGCAGCACGTGCAATTTGGTGGCTGCCCCTCAGGGCCTCCAGGAAAATCAGAGGGTGTACCTGCCACAGAGCCATCCTTACGAGCAGAATTTGGGAATTACAATACGGTGGCCACCAGGGCAGCTGGCACGTGCTTGTGAGCGTGGGCTGTGTGCTTGAACAAGGAAAATTGGGAACACACACATGTGGGCCCTGGGAGCATGGCCCAGCGACTGGGGAGAGGGGGTTCACAGCTGTAGGGTAAACCCCAGAACCTCTGCGTGGCCTGTGGTCCCTGGAACTTGTCAAAGCTCATCCTCTGACAGCTGCTCTCCTGCGGCTGAGCTCTCAGATGGTCCCCTAACTCCACTCCCTAACTGTGGCCTGAAAACCCACTTTGCATGTTTCTCTGGCTTGACCCTAGCCCCTTGGGCGTGGCCCTGCTTTGCAGAATAAAGCAAAGGTGGCGCTCCCAAATTTTCCATGCGGGCTTAACTGTCCTCCTGTAGTACCACGATGCTCAGGGTAAGAGATAGCAGTACAACCAGCTCCTCTCCCTCCATCCTGCTGGACTAGAGCAGAAGCCAGAGGGGTTTCGTTAAGATTTGGGAAGAGCTTCCTCCCCATGACATCACGAAAGGGGAAGGCCGGCTGCCACTACCCTGCACGTCTCACAGTCAATGGGTCAGACCCCGATGACGGTCATGGAACTCAGCCACGTCAGCTATCAGACAAACCTGACCTCATTTGTGTAGCTCCCTGCAGTGTATCATAAGAGAATTAACCTTTATCAGACAGTTTGTGGAATTGTATCACTAGGACGCCTTTCATTACTTGTTTGAACAGAGGAAAGAGCTTGATTTTTCACCTTCATGCCAAGTGGAAAGAGGGCTCAAAGGAGGCTGCCTGTAAGGCAGATGGGAGGAAAGGAACTGTGCTCAGCGCTTCCCACCTGTCTGTTCATCTGTCCATGACGCTTGTCAAACGCCAGGGCTCCATCTCGCTGAAAGATACTATATACAGGTAAACAAACGTTATCTCTAAGCTCCGTCTGTGTGTCTCAAACCTGCCACGTGAAAGGTGAGTGGAACTGGGCTTCTGCTTCTCCTCACTGCCCTAGATAGGAGGGAGGGGATTGTTGGGCAAATAAATATGATCTCATAAGCCCTGGCAGGACTCCAATCTGAGTAATGGCCAGCCTACTTCCCTAGGTCCCTCAGCAGCGTGGGATGGGAACATTATTCTTTACTTCCTCTCTTTAAAAACAAACTCTCTATTGGTGAGCATTACTCAGCCGCAGGATCCCCTGGGTTGTGGGGGGGAAACGCTGCGTTTCCATGATGGGATGTGAGTGATGAGCTCAAATTACAACACACTTTTGGGAAAACGCAGCCAGACGTTTGTCCCGGAAGAGGCACCGGAGGATCTGGAATTAAGAGAGGCCACGGTTTGTGTGTCCTGGTTCACAAGGCCCACAGAGTCCGCATCGATAAGAATCACATTGCTTAGCACTGCTGTTTCCCTGGTCTAAGTCATTATAGAGTAACTAGGTAACGGGCCGATCCGGCTGGAGCTGGGTGTTCACAGTCAAGCACAAAGCCGTCTGGCTGAGCCTCCGTGCTGTGGGTGAGTTGGGGGGCGGGGCGCTAGCCTGTGGCTTCTCTGCTCACCTGGGACCTGCCTCCTTGAAGTATAAAACCCAGCCTTCCTCTTTGCTTGTCATTCAATCTTTATAACCATAATTTAATTCAAGTAACAGGTTTCATGACTCTCCATTTTACAAATCTGGAAACAAAGGGTCAAAGAGGCGAATTAGATCACTTCACAGATACGCAGCAGAAGTGGGAGCTGAACTCGGGGTCTTTTGGCTTCAACACCAGGTGTTACGACGGCCACTTCGAACCTGATCATCTTTCTGGGGCCACGAGGATTTGGGGCCCCCCTTCCCCACAATGAAGTAGCTATTGGCAGGGGCTGCCGGGGGCACTGATCCGAGGGGGCTCCTTGGTGAGCAAGGGTAACAGCGGGCTCAGTGCACAGAGGTTTGGAGGCAGGGACGTGGCCAGGACTCAGAGCTTGTCAGGAGAAGGACAAAGCGGTGTGCGCAAATGCTCAGGTGTGGGTCACCAATGGCGGTTTATCGAGCATCGCTATGGGGAGCTTAGGGACACAACTGTACAAACAAGACCGAGTCCCTGCCCTTGAGCAGCTGATCGTCCAGTGGGAGAAACAAGTCAACAGACAATTATCATACAGTGTGATGAACGCTCCAATGAGAGTGTCCAGGGCACTGTGGTCACATGCAAGGGGGGTCACTAACCAGGAGTGGCAGTTCTTCAAGGGGACATACGCTGAAAGCCTAAGGACAAATAGGAAACAGGCAGGTGAAGGATGGCACTGCTGGGGAAGCTGGGATGGCTCAGCAGGTTAAGCGCTCACTTTGCAGCCCTGGGGACCGAAGATCGAATCCTGGCCCTGACCCGTGCAGAGCCATATGCTGAACTAGGGTGTGCTTCCCATGTGGGGGGGTCCCAGCCTAGTTCCTGCCCTGCTGGTCCCCACCCACCGGTGTGGAATGAAACCATGTTGAAAACTGATGACGTACAACTATGGAGACTGCTCTGGGCCCTCCCCCTTCTCTCTGTCTCTCTCTTTCTCTGTCAAAAAACAAAAACAATAAAATATATCTTATTAAAGAAAAAATAAAAATATGGTGCTGCAGAGTGTCCCAGGCTGAGGAGATGGCATGTGCAAAGGCCAGGAGGTCAGGAAGGCCTCAAGGGACAGGGTATTCAGGCTGGACTGGGGCAATGGTGGGAGAGCGGGAGGGTGGGAGGCCGAGACATGAGTGGGGAGCAGGTAGCACAGCTTCCTGGGGGGATTTCCCCTCAGAAGCAGTGAGCCTACGGTGCTGCCACATCTCTCGAACCCACAGCCCTTCCCTCACCCCAAGCCCACAGCCTGGACTCATGTGCTCTGGACTCCCCCAGTCTTCAACAGTGTGTCAGAAATGTACCCACACCGAGTAGACAGCCCCAACTCCCGAATCAAAAACCGGGCCATGTTCTATCGAACCAAAAAGCTAGAATGCGGGAGATGTTCATTTAATATATTTCTGCCTTCTGAATGGCTTTTACTTTTTGCTAAATTGAAACTGCCGTACAATATATGTGAATGATTAGACTGTGTAATACATTCCTGCACATTTAGATTAGGAATGATTATGACTGAAGTGGAATAGTTGAACACATTCTTATTGCCATCTATCTTTGCCCTTCTTTTCTGTGTTCATGGCGACAAGGGAATGCAGGGAACACACGACTTGATGGTCGGCCGGGGTCTGCGTGCAGAGCGGCTGAGGTCCGCCTTTGCGGGCTCCGAGGAGTGAGAAGCTGACATGAGGAGGGTGAACTCTGCAGTGCAGGCAGGGACAGCTGGGACAGGAGGCAGATCTGGGATAGGTCCTGGCTCTGCCATCTGCTAGCTGTGTGACTTCAGGCAAGTCACTTAATCTCTCTGAGCTTACATTTCTATCAGCAAATGGGCTTTGTTATTTCTGGCTCGTGGGATCATTTCGGGTGGAGTGAGATCAGGGATGTGAGAGCAACACTGCAGGGTGGCTCAGAGCTCGGACGGCCATCCAAGTCCTTCCCAGGGCCCTATGACTTTGCCTTCGTTACTCAGCAACTCAGAGTGTCAATGTCCTAATCCCCAGATTGGGAATACTAAGTGCACTTGCCACGGCGATCCTTGGGGAGAGACTTAAATGAGGTTTTCCATGTTTAAAAGTACTTGGCACAATGTAATCACCTGGGAGGTCAGCAAGGGCTGGTAGGGGTGGGAAGGGGTCTGGAGGAGGCTGGGGTCCTCTTTTGCTGAAAGAGCAACCTGGAGCAGTTGCTCAGGGCCTTGGGGGTGGGGCGGGGGGAGGGGAAGGAGAGGAGCCCCTGTAGAAAGTTCTCTTTGGAGTCTAAGCACATAAGGTATTGCAGCGTGCTCTATAATCTACTCATTTGTTATATTTTTGTTTAGAGTCTCTCCTCCTGGTTGAGGGGTCTGTTCTGTTCCCTGATAAATCCTAAGCCCCTAGAACGCAACTTGGCAAGTAGTAGGCACTCAGGAAACGTGTGTCCAGTGAATGGGTTGATGAGTGAGGCTAGGATTCTGCCTCCTGAGGATAACTGGGGAGTGGGGGTGGTGAAACCAGGGTAAATCGAGGCAGCAATCAAGGCGGGGAGCTTGCTCCAGGGAGAAAGAATGAACAGCAACATGATGTGTGGACTAGGCACCCATTCCTCAAGGAGCCACAACCATTGGGAATGGTCCCTGAGTCGCTGGGCACCAGCAGTCTTGTCGCCTTTCCCAGTCCCTCCCAGCCACCTGAAGCTGGCAATGCCTCCCAATGAGAGCCATCACTGCGGCCCTGTGCTGCTGCCTCCAGAGGCGTCTGCCTCCTGGGGCTGTGGCTGGAGACACTGTGTCTCGTCTGTGACTCACAACGAGGAAAACAGACAACACGGCGGTAGGATGGAGTGTCCCCCAAGCCCTCCAGAGCTGGAGGGGTCTGGGCTGTGTCCCTGTGGAGGGCAGCCTGCGTGGGTGTGGGCTGCTCTGGCTCCTCTAGGACTTGGGCTCTCTGGCTGCTTTGTCTAGGACCAGCGTCACTTCGGCCAGGGAGGTAGGCATGGCAGCTGCCCAGAGACCCACAGGCCGGGGAGCTGGCTCCTGCCCGGTGTCTTACTGAGGGCTGCCCCCTCGTAGCAGCCTGTGAAGCAGCTCCTCTCAGTTTCAAAAGAGGAAAGGGAAGCTCAGTGGTCTGTGCTTGGTCACAACTCGTTAGGTGGAGGTGCTGGGTAAGAACTCCCATGTTTCTGAGCGCAAAGCATATCTGTTCTCTCTGACACCCTGGGGCTTGCGAAGCCCTCTTTCTATCTTCATGTCTCACCTTTAGGGGTGGGGGCTCCCCCTGAGTACCAGCCAGGGCTCAACCTTGGGTGCTCATATTAACACAAACACGAATACGAATACGAATATGAATACGAATACTGGCTTGTGTTTGTTGAGTATTTATTGAATCTCAGATGTGACCTTAGGAAGCTGACCCTTGAGATCTGTGTCCTTAACCATTACATGTCCTGCTTCTTCCTCATACGATATGGTCTTTTGACCTAAACCACATTGGCATTTTTGTTTGTTTGTTTGTTAATAATCCCTTTTCAAACTAATAACGAACTGCAAAATTCCAGGTGTGGTCAGACCAGCCAAAGCCCAGGGGGATGTGCCCTCCCTATGTTTTGCACATCATCTTGCAACTAATGCAGCCGAAGAGCGCACTCACTCTGGCCTCCAAGTCCTAGGACCAGCCAGTCCTATGCTCCCAGCTTGTGCAGAAAGGAGCCGCTGTGGGTCCATCTCTTTTTGTTGGCCTGGAGTGCGCCAGGGGCTGAGGCCCAGCTCGCTACCCCCTTGCAGGTGTCCCCGAGGGCTGCACCTGCTGTGGCCCTCAGGGACACTCTAGATGCCAGAGAACATGGTCTCTGGCAAGAAAGGGGCTGGATGCAGGTGACACAGCCTGGGAGGGTTACTGCCACTGCGTGGTGAGTGATCCGTTCCCATGTCAGCCTCGGTGGGAGAGTGGTGCAGGGTGTAATTAGGGCCTGTGGGGGCTGCTGTCCCAGCTCAAGGAGGCTGGGGACATAGACAGTCGTCTCTGTCCTTTCGGGATGAGGAGGAGAGGGCCTGCTCATCAGGGAGATGAGGCTTTCTGGCCTGGTCGATGCAAATTCCTGGTCATTCCCGGGAATGTGGAGGTGGGAGTGGAGGATGGAATGAAGCGAGGTAGGAACTATCCCTAGAAATCTCTCAAGGCAGTAAGATGGTCTCTGTGGCCCTCTCATCTTTGCAGCTTTTGTCTCCACTTGTCTCTTAGCCTCCTCTTTGTATTTGGGGGCCCAGGCTTCCCAGGACCCCTCCGGGTTGGGAACCCTACCTAAGTCTTCCTTCCCTGTTCTCTCCACTCCTCTCTCACCAGTTTATTTGTCCTGTGCGACTTGTTTTACCCCATTCCCTGGAGGACCTGCCTTATTAGAAAGTGATCTAATGCACTAATGTGGTATTAAGTCTAACAATTGGCTTGATGCTTGTAAGCAGCCCTAACCCAAGGGCATAAGTACTTCAACAAGAGAATTCGTTAACCTCAAGGCATAAATCCCGGGGTGACAGGCCCTGTCCGGCAGGGAGGTAGTTTGGGTGGGGTGAGCTGTAAGTGGTTATACTGTCTGGGCGTTACTTCTCATGGAACCAGCACCTCACAATGTTCACGCCACTCCCACTGCTCCCATGACAACATTTCAGGTTGACAGGGTGGAGATTTTCCTTACAATGAGGAAATGGAAGCTCAGAGAGGTTCTGTGTCCAGCCCAAGGCCACACAGCTCACCAGTCTGGGAGCCCAAGCCTCTTGCTGGGCCAACATTCCTTTCCCCCCAGGACACTTGCAAATATTGGGGGCTGCAATGTTAGAGCTGGGAGCTCCTTGCCATTGGACTCTCCAGAGACAAGTCCCTGAGAGAGCAAAGGGCTTGTTCGTAGCCCTGCGTGGGCCATGGACTAAAATTCCAGAACCTTCTCTTGGGCCCCGGGGAGGGCAACTTAAGCGTGCTGGGGGCCTATGGTGTCTCAAGCCCTATTCTAAGTATGTTCCAGGTATTGTTTTAATCTGTCCTCCTTTATGCGGACGAGGAAACAGGCTGAGCCAGGTCTAACGTCCACACAGTTGTGAAGTGGGGAGAGCCCAAAGTTGACAATTTGAACTGATTCCAAAGCTCGTGCTTTGGCTGTCCCTCTGGGAAGATCGGGGTGGCGAGTTTCCCGAGCAGTCTGGCCCAGTGGGGAAAGCGGAACCCCTCAGGATGGAAAGACCCTGGAGAAGAAACCATGGCACCTTGTGGAAGCTCACTGCCAGGTGAGCAGCATGCCCAGGGCATGTTTGGGTCGGAGCTGAGAGAGCCAGGGTAGTGGGCCCAGCAGGCCCGCTGGGTAGGCCTTGGGGAAGACGGGAGTTTGGAACCAGGCCCAGGGGGCACGTGGTGTCTCTGGGAAGTGAGAGTTGCTGGGCGAGGCTGGGTGTGGTGCTGGGGGACCCGGCTTGGAC
Organism: Craseonycteris thonglongyai; assembly: GCA_004027555.1. NCBI lineage: Eukaryota > Metazoa > Chordata > Mammalia > Chiroptera > Craseonycteridae > Craseonycteris > Craseonycteris thonglongyai. The sequence goes on from PVKE010000428.1 coordinate 97,337, forward strand.
TCAGCCGGCAGAGGCCTGTTTCGGAGGCGAGGTTGCGGCCCAGGGCCCTCCCGGCTGTAGTGTGCGGCACCTCGCCTCAAGCCCGCACTGGATGTGGGCGCGGAGGTCCCCTCGCTGCCCATGGCGTTGTTTCCTGGCAGCTGTGGGGATGGTGACAAGGTCTGTGGGCTGCCAGCCCCGCTGGAGAGCACTTGAGACCCACTCCATCGACCTCTTCTCTTTCCAAGGCTCTCAACCCACTTGAGCAGGGAGGGGGGGCCCGATGAGGGTGGGTACCCGCTTTGGGCAGACAAAGAAGCCTCCTCTTCAGCTTGGCTCCAGAGACCCAGGGGTGGGGGCACAGGGTAGGAGGGAGGAGCAGAGCCCCCTGGGCAGCTCTTTGAGTCCAGCCATGCCCGGTGGGAGGGGATGGGCACCGGAATGAGCAGGAGCTGGTAGGTGATAGCGTGTGGCTGATGACTTGGGTCTTGGCCTATTTCCCTTGGCCAGGGACTTCCTAATTGTTACACCTGGGTTTCAATTTGAGCCTCTTTAGTTTTCCAAGTGTTACATAAAGAATATTCACAATAGCCGGCAGGTATGCGTGGTGAGCATCGCTCTGAGATGCTTCCGAGACTCAGAGAGATTGAGTGCTTTGCTCAAGGTCACACAGCCCGTAAGTAGCAAAGTCAAAACTAGAATGAGAATTCCTTTTCTGAGGAAGAACCAGTGACCACCTACCCTCCCATTCCTATAGCCAGGCCACATTGTCCCCTCGAGAGTGACAGAGGATCCCCAGACACGACAAGCCTTGCGGGCCCATAACGCTGTTAGTTGGCCAGCCGCTGCAGAAGTCAGTCAGGATCTCCTTGCCAGAGCCCCCTCCAGAGCTGCAGGCATCGCCTGCTTTTCAGAGGCTTCTTTGGGGTGTGTGTGGTCACAGAGAGGTGTAACAAAGTACGTGTTAGGAGCCACAGCCAGAGGTTGGCAACTCGGTTCTTCCTCTAGGAGCGAAGGGCCGTGGCTGAGGTCTCCACGGCCGGGTCTGGGCCCCGAGGAAACAGGGAGAGCTCCCGGCACGAATCCCTTTGTTCTAGGCTCTGGTGGAGGGCACAGAGAGCCACACCCGACGAGGCTGGGGACCCTACCTCGTGGCTGAGCTGTCTTCCCCAGAGGGGGTTTGCCAATTCCAAGGATCACCTGCCAGAAAGTCCCAGCGGCCCTGACGCCCAGTGTTCCTGCCCATGAGGCAGTGTAGCGGGAATGCCCTGTGCGCGGATCGAATGCCACCCCTGGCGTATGATGCATGTAAACTCCCTGACAAATCAACTACCTGCGAGGAAAACCTAGTAGATTGTCACCTGAAGAACATTCACTCCATTCTACATAGGTGCCACCTGAGGCCCTAAGAGGTTGCTGACACGTCCGAGGTCGTACAGCCAGTTAGTGGTCGAGGTCTCCTTTCACGACATGCCCTTCCTCCGGAAGTGGGTGGGGTGGGGTAGGAACCCGAAGACCCGGGCCCCAGGGTTACGTGGCTGATTTGACCTTAAAAGTTTTTTCCGAGTTTCGTAGCTGCCCAGAGTCCACAGTTGTTGGTTGTGGTTGGGTAAAGAGGAGGGTTTTCGTCTGGGGAGAACTCACCCCCTTCCTCTGGCAGGCACACCAGCGCAGGGGACAAGAGCCTCCTCTCTGGGACCCTCCATGTTCTCTTAGGAGCGCTCACCTCTCCACAACCCACCTGCGTACCTCACGCTCCTCCTTCCTCGTTGGGGAGGAGGAATCAAAGCTACTACTGATAAAATATAAAACACAGAACCACGCTCTGATCCAGTCTTCCAGAAGAGTCTGATGGCCTCTGGTGATGGGATCTGGGATAGAGAGACAGGGCCTGGGCCGCAGGGGGCAGGGCCCAGGAGACATGAGTCCTGAGTCCACCCATCCATCCATCTGCCCATTACTAGCAGCTTTAAAGCAGGGTGGGGTCATTATATGACCGAGTCCCTCAGGAAAGCCAGCACACAGGAGAAGTGCCCTTGCTCTAGACTCACCAGAAACCTCTGTCACCCCTATTCCCTTCCTTTGAGAACCCTTCCCTTCACAGATGCCTCAGCTTCCCCGTGGGTTTCTCCACTCCGCACAGAGACAGCCCCCTGGCTCTCAGGGGTGGGGCCCTTCTCTCGCCGAGAGCCTCATAGGCAGTCCTGGGGCCTGGGCCAGAGCCTGCCTGCCCCACTGCAGCTCCACGGCTGCTCAGTCGCAGGCACCGCCGTAGGCTGACAAGGCTGAGTTCACATCAGTGCCGAAGAGTCGACAAGATCCTCTGAATTAAGTGGCCAAGTTTAGTTTTTAATTAAGCCCCCGTGGTCTTTAAAAAGGTCACCGATGACACCATCTTCTTTAAGGCCAGTATGAAAAGGCATTCAAAGTCCAAGTTCTGAGATGGGAGCCTGGTAACTTGAAATGTCACAGGAAGAAATTTGGAAATGGGGGAAGAGGAAGCTGGTGGGAAGGACCCTGTCACATTCTTCTGTCATCGGCCTCATAGTTTCCACTTGCCAAACTATTTTGGTCTCAGAGGGCACGTGGCCTCACTCTCCAAGGACCTTCCCTCACGACTGCCTATCGGGCTCTCTGTTTGCTGCACCAGGGAACAATGGGACCGTTGGTATGAATGGGGTGGCATACGGCAACTTGCCACGATCTCTGGGGAATTAAAAATATTTGCAACTGTCATTCTCCTGCTCCGATTCCCACATACACTTTTCTACATAATTGACCAATATTGTGCTGTTGGAAAGCACAGTTCTTGTCTAGAGTAGAGCATAGCTGCCACTTAATTCCCCTATAACATCCCATAATGATCCCACAGTGAAAGCAAAGATCTTTCCTGGTTCTACACAGTCTTAAGAGAAATAGAGACTTGAGTTCCCTTGAGTCAAGTAGATAGCACATCCTAGAGAGGTGATGTGGGCTAGCCAACAGATTCCCCTTCTTTTTTCCTCTTGCTTGAAAGGTGGAGGTGATGGCTGCAGCTTCAGCAGCCATTTTATGGTCATGAGGTATGGCCCGAACATGGAAACCAGTGCTAAGGACAGGCTGCTTGCCTCCCTCTAGACTTTATGTTATGTGAGAGCAAAATTGAGCCCTAGTTTGTTTCGGCCACTGGTACTTTGGACTCTGCTACTAACCATTCCATGACAAACTGATAGATTGGTTGCCCCCTCTGTCATTCACTCTTGGGAGACTATGGGTAAATCATTCGATATCTTTGATCTGTAGTCTCCTCACCTTTACAGTGTGAATAATAACTCTTGTTTTGCCTTGTAAATGTTACCTCTGCTTTCTAGGGTCTACTCGTAGGCTTCTGAGAATGCCCTGCTCCTCAGTCTGAAGGTCACATGGTTTTTGTATCCGTGCTTTGGCTGCCTCCCTCCCATTGTTGGACCGGATAATTGGTCCCGGACTGAGGCATGTGCCTGCCTTCCAACTTCAATGGCTTGTTCGGGGCTGTTATAAAGTCCCCTTGTGGGCTCCCATTTTCTAGAGACACAATAGCTTTTCCTGGCTCGCCCAAGTCTCCACCCCTGCTTGCTGGGAGCAAAGACATCGCTGTTTCAAGCTGCTGAAAAGGAGCCTTCAAAGAGCTTCACATTGGCTCCTCTTAGGCTCTGACTCATAGAAACGTTCCTGGAAATCGTCAAAAGCCTTATTAATCTGTTAAGACGTCCCCAAAGCGGGAGTCTGGGCACCCTATTTTCAGGGCTTTTCAGCGCCTTCTATTGTCTCAGCCGCATTGTTCCTGCTCGGTGTCTTGGCTCCTAATGGACGCTGAGGCCAGTGGGCTTTCGCTCGTGCTGGCTATTTCATTCTGACTCTTCCATTCTTCTTCTCTGCTGCTTTAACTTGTTAAGTGAAAAGGTGACCACTCCTCTTGGGCTGTTTATTCCTCCAACCCTCCCCTCTCTCCCCCTGTATGGCTCCCTACTTCACCCCTTTCTCTCCTGACATGCGGCTGGATCTGGATCAGACCCTGCATAGAAATCGGACCCCTCACCTCCTCCGGCTCTTCCTTCAAATGAAAACCTCTAGGGGGTCTGCCATGCCTGGTGAAGATTCCTGGTGCTCACTGCGAGCCTCTCAGGGGAACTGTTTACAGCCATTGACTAGATAAGTGCTGGGCAGCTTCTCCCGGACACCCCCCTGGCTCCAGTCTACCCACTGCCACCCTTCTGATGTGTGACCTTCTCTGCAGTTTAAGGGGCTCTGTGGGTAGAGCCAAAAGAGCAAGGCTTACTCCTGGCTTCAATCCCAACTGATTTCCATGGTCTTGTCTCTATTCAGAGGGTTTGACTTGAGAGCCAAGGGCACGGAAGGCAGCATCCCAACGGTTCCTGTCTCCTGGTTTTCAAACCCATGTGTACTCCCCTCCCTTGGGTGTGCGCGGGACCTCGTGACTTATTTCTAATGAATAGAATATGGCCAGAATGATGAGGTGTCACATCTGTAATTAAGTTATAAATGATTGTGACTTCTGTGTTCTGCCTTGTTGACACGCATACTCTCTCCCGTATTCTCTTGGCTGCTTGTTTTGAAGAAAACAGCTGCTCTGCTGGAGAGGCCCACATGGCAAGCCCTGAGGGTGGAGAACTAAGGCCCTCAACCCAACAGCCTGCAAAGAACTGAATTTGGCCAACAAAGACGTGAGTGGGTTTGGAAGCAGACCCTTCCCAGGTGAACCTTGAGATGACAATGGCTCTGTCACCTTCTCGGCAGCCTTGGGAGCAACCTTGAAGCCAAGGACCCAGATAAGCCATGCCTGGGTTCCTGACCCACAGAGACTTCGAGATAATAAATATGTATAAGTGTCTTGCGCTGCTCATTTGGCGTTCATTTGTTACACAGCGGTAGATAACTAGTATAGGTCCATCTTAGCTTCAAAATGTGGTTTGTTTTGCTTTTCTATATTTAGATTCAAGGACTTAAACCTTTCATATCCATGATCCACTATGGTGGTGCATTTGTATGCATGCGTATGCTCATGACACACACACACACACACACACACTCAAATCTATGAGCTGCCTAACTCTCTTCACCCCTATTATCAAAAACACATTAACAGAATAAATGGAAGAGAGACACAGGTGAGATAAAGCTGGGTGTGGTGATTCCTGGTTTCTATGAGTAATTTTAGTTAGAATCTAAATTTCTGCCAGAACCCACAGTGCCAGAAGGAACTTGACCCCGGAACCCTTGGGGGTCTTTGTGCACCTCTGATAATTCACTTTATGGTTCACCTTTCAAAGGCCGACTCACACTTTTTTTCTTCTGAAAAAAATTATTTGATTTCTCCAGTGAGAGTGACTAGTCCCTCTTCGAGTCCCACATCAGTTTATATCTCTAGCAGAGCGCATATCACATTGTCTGTTAATTATTTACATGTTCCTTCTTTACTCTCTCACCTCTTCACTGATCCCCTACCCTGGGAAGCTCAGAATCCAGTGATGTCTACTGGAAATCATACAGGATTTCAAAACCTTAATCAGAAACAAAATTTAAAACCCTTTGCAACCTGTGAGCACCCCCCCCCCACCCCCACCCCCAATGCTGCCATCGTGTTCCGGGAAGCCAGAGCACACAGCAATTTCTCCAATGTACGAAGCAATAACAAAATGTATTTATGAAGCAGCCTCTATCTAAGGGAGGGAATTTATGTCTCTTCTTGCCCTTGTTGACAATAATAACTGATTGCTGCATCAATGGGATGCCATATAATTTAAAAACCCTCCAAAATAGGGATCAGCAAACAATTGGCAGGGACTGAGTGGCTGGCACCTTCGGGTGGTGGCCGAGCCCTGGGCCTGCTAATGGCCCAGGGCAATGGGCACACAGACCGGGCAGCACCTGCCATCTCATCTTGTTTCTTCCTGAGCATCGGGGAAGAAAAGCAATTTGTTTGCTCTCATACTCTAAAGATGAACTTCCTGTGCTCAATCAAACGTTATTATCCCGATGTAAGTCAATTTACCTTTGAATTTGAAGGCTATTTTCTTCCTAAATGGCTAATTATGGGAGATAGATGGCAGTAAACAGAAGCCTTCGACGTCACCACTCAGCTGGTCCTTCTCCCGGCGGCACCTGAGAGGACCTGGGCAGGTGGGCCTGATGTCTCTCTGCCCCGTCTACCTGGCCGGGGCCGCACCTGCTCCATCAGCCTGCAATGCCATCAGCCTGCAATGCCGTCACCCTCCAACCCACAGTCCTACACCCTGTCTGTTCTTTCATCGCCCCGAGCTCCCAAGTCACAACTTCTCCGCTGACCTCACGCATGAAGCGATGGTCCCCTGAGCCCGTCACCCCCCCCCACCAATGTGACCCGTTTTCAAAGATGGTGGCCAGATGTGAGACGTGGAGGAACTCAGAGGAAGGACAGAATGGGCAAGGAGGGGACCCCGCTTCCTCCCTCAGCTCACCCTCTTTAACCAAGTCTATCCTGGCACATAGTAGGTGCTCAAGAAAGACCAGTTCCTTCTTTCCCAGCTTCCCCCTTTCTTCCTGGGTGTTGGGCCCCTCCCAAAGGACTCTCTTTTAAAAGTCGGTGTCAGCTTGCGAGCTGTGCACACAGGACAGCATGAGTGTTAGCCAACAGGGACCCCGGGGCGTCTGAGATGAATGAAACAGGTCACCGAGGCTGCCTCTGCTTCTCCCGGCTAAGTCATGACAGTGACCTCGAGGCACCGAGGGGCAGTGGCCTTTCTCCTTGTATGATGAGCTCCCCGCAGGAGCTAATTGAATAGCTGAGTTGGTTTACCGAGATGGGGAATAGCGCCCCACCCCCTCACGAAACCGTCTTTCCCCAAGAGCGGGGCAGAGGGGTCAGCCTGGCAGCACTTCCGCTTGTGTCTGATGAGCACTGAACTGGCTGCTCTGTGGACAGGGACTCAGGGTGTGTGTGCGGCCAGAGGTGGCTCCAGCCGGGAGACCTCAGCCCTGGAACCCTTTCGGGTCCGGGGGTTACGGAGCCTGTGGTGTGTGGGGTTATTTGGGAGGAAGCATTGCCTTCCATCTCCTCTCCCGGAGCCCTGGCCCCCAGCCCTCTGCACTTTTTGGCCTGGGCCAGAGATGGGTAACAACAGCAACTGACCTTTGTCAAGCACCTTGAGGATGATATACTGCATGTCTGCACACATGGTCTCATTTGATCGCATGAAACCATCCTCACCTGACAGATGAAGGACAGGTTCAGAGAGGCCAAGTGCTCTGCCTGAGGTCACACAGTGAAATGACAGAACTGGCACCTTCGATCAGTGGCTCCATGATCAGGGTGGAAGTGTCACCCTAGATGGGACCTAAAGCTCTTGGGCTGAGGTTCCAATTTATGACCCTCCTTTGGGCCCGGGAACCATGGGCTTGCTGCTCTGTTGGGGCATTGGAAGGACAGGTAAGAAGGGATGTGCTTATCCGGAGCTACTCTAGGGAAGTTTAAGGTCATGGTGAGAGTCAGCCCAGGGAAGCCTGGCCCAGGGCGGGGCAGCCTCTCACTCACGTGTGCATGGGCTTTTCATTCATAATTAGCGGGGCCTGGCTAGTTGAGACACAGAGCCCAGCATGAGATACTTTGTCTACGTCCTTAGACCCCAAGAAAGCTACATCAGGCTTGCCCACCCCCATTTCCAGTCACCCATAGGCTGGGCCGACCCTGCTGTGAGGAGGGAATCCACGTTGCCCGTTGCATTGGATGGACTGTAATGCTGAGAATCCACTACCGACTTCCATGCCAGGGTGAGGCTACTGGCGCTAACCTGCTTTGCGTAGCGCTTTGAGGAAAACAATAAATTCACATCCCATACCAACGGCAGGTGTGGGCTCCTGGCAGGACCTGGCACCATCTCCTAGCAGCTGGTTTGGAGAGAAATCTCTCTCTCCCTGTGGCAACAGTCCTCGTTCCTGATACATAAGGGAGCAGAAGCTGCCCGCAGCCTAGGGAAGCAGAGGTCACAGGAAGGGGTAGGGCTGAGGCCAAGAGCAGCGGTACATTGAGTATGGGGGTCTTGACAAAGCAGGAAGGGGAGAGGGAGAGCGTAGACAGCTCAGCAGGCACCCCATCTGAGCCCCACTTGCTCCCACAGGCACCGTGAACGGGCAGAAGTGGGGTAGAGCCATGTGCCAGGGACTAACGTGGCCGAATCGCTGCTGGCAGCAGGGGCCACGCTGTGCTCTGGGACCTGCCTGATGACCTGCAGCCATCACCCTGGCATGTACGCTGGGGCCGTCACCTTTCCTGGCCCTGGGGGGCCGGCAGCTCTGGAGCGGCCAGGCCTGCTGAAGAGAAGAGAAAAGCAGGCCGGGGGCATAGGGTAGGACCCACAGTTCCCTAACACAAGGCATAGAGCCACGTCTCCAAACAGATACCTCCTCCCACTGGCCCTGAGACCAAGGATCAAATGTACAGCTGTGTCCTGAAGAGGAAGCTGAATCTGTGGGGATGGCCAGTCGGCTGAAGAATGACGCGACTCTTCTCAGGCACACAGCTTTGGTTTATTTGGCGTTTTCCCGTCTTCCCTTTAGCCATCTACTATCATTTATCGATAATCCATCACATCAGGCAAGCTGCTGGGCAGTGGAAATAAAAGGTGAATAAGCTACAGCCCTGTCCTTCTGCTGTCTCCTTAGGATGTCCAATGCTATGACGACTGTATTTCTGAACCAAACACAAGGACACAGGTGACAGGGTGACTGTACCGGAGAGAACAGGCATGGAGACTGTCCCTGAAAGTCAGAGACACCCAGTAGGTTCCTAAGCCAGGAGGAAATAGAGCATTCACTCAATCCCGGCTGCATTGCCTTCTTGCCTGGTAGCTTCGCCGTTAAGAACATTAAGAGCCGCTGTTTTGCTGAGCACGTACCAGGGCTGGGCCTGCATTGCATCTCATGTAGTCTCCTCCACGGGCCTGAGAGAATTCACTGCACAGATGGGAGACGGGGTCAGGCCGGTGTGGCATTGGCCTTGCTGGCCGGCTTTGATGGTCCTCTGTCTGCTCCCCCTGGGCCACAAGGGCAGGTGCAGGCGGGTAGGGGGGTGTCTGCACAGCGGAACCCGTGATGTGTGGGCGTGAGTTTGCACACAGTGCTGCCTTCCAAACAAGGGCATCTCAACCTCACCAGACAGCAGTGTTCAGAACTTAACCAAAGAACCGCAGGGTAAGTGTGGCAACAAGGTAGGGTCGGAGGATGGGTGCTCCTCCTGCAGCCACCCTTTCAGCTCCTTGGCCGCCTCCCTTGCACTACTCCACCTCTCTGAGCCTCCTGTCACCACTGGTGCAAAGGGAAACCAGCTCAACGCCGTGGCCCTCACAGCGGGATGGAGGACAAGCAATGGGATGCAATGGAAAAGCGCGGGTAAATGGCAAAGTAGCAGATGCAATCACTGTGACTGCTTCCTGCCCCTCAGCAAAGACCCGGGGTGACGCAGGGTGTGCGACCCGCCCCATCAGCCCCTTCTCCTGCCTTTTCTGCTCCATTCCTTTCATCCCCTTGCTTCTCCTGCATCCTACATGCCCTGACTGGGGCTCTCTGGATAAATCTAACTAGTAACTGACTCCACCAGCAACTGGGTGGGGGAAGTGGGGACCCAACTCAGCCACGTGTCCAGTGCAGTCAGTCACGGGCCCAGCAGGCAGCTCCCTGCAGGGATAGGCAGTGGGAGTAACGGAACACCCTTGAGCTCTGGGCATCAGACCACCTGGGTTGGGGTTCCTGTCTCAGAAGGATGTCAGATGGAGGAGTTCTGCCGTGACCGCTGTAAGGGGAGGGTTGTGGGGGTTCAGGGGGGGCCCGCTTCCAGGGAAATCAGGGAAGTGATGGATGAGATGCCCGGTGCCAGGAGGGAGGCCCGGCTCCCACTCCTCAGCGCAGAGCTACAAGGGGGCGACAGCTCATGCCTGTGCTGGGCACTCCATTTCCCAGAGACCACCGGCGCGTTTTAATAGCGTCTACTTGGGCTAATGAAAGTTGTCGGTTTCACTTAATAAATACATCACCACTCTTGGCCATACATATCTGTCATGCTGGGCCGGAGCTGTGCACACGTCCCCAGGCTGAACAAGATGCGGGGAGCTGGGGATGGGATGGGGGCGTGGCGATTATGGGGACAGCAGTGGAGGGCGTGGCCGGGCCAGGCTCCCCTTGGGAGCTAAGCAGAGAGATCCCTCTCTTTGTACCTTTTCTCCAGGGTCGAATCGGAGGCACACAGGCAGAAGGGAACTTTCAGAGATGCTTCCATTTGTTCTTTGGCTTGGAGTGAGGGGGCACTTAGACTGCCCCTTTTGGAAGGGGATATTGGGAGACAATATCACCAAGTGGACTCAGGCAGATGTAGGAAGTCATCCCAGTCATCTACTCAACTGGTCCAAGTTCTCAAGTTCATGACTTGGCACAAGGTTGGTGGTGAGGGGAAGGGACCCAGGGGGCATGTTGAACATTCTGAGGACGTTTTCCTCAGCTTCTGCAGGGTCCTTAATACCTCCCTGAACCACCATGACAAGAAAAGGGTGGACAGAGCGGGCAGCTGATTTCTAGCTGAAGCAAGCCGCTGAGAACGCGCCTGTGCCTCCAGGGCTTGGGAACTGTGTGCTGAATGCTGACCTCCAGGACCAGTTGGTTGCCTCCCAGGGTCTCTCCTGGGTGGAGGTGGACCAGCCACAGGGCTGGTCACGGGGCTTAGCAGGGGCCATGGGTGTGGGGCTTGGCCACAGGGACAGGTGGTTGGAGCTGTTTTCTGGTAAGAATGTGCACATTCTTGGCTGTTGGAGGAAGAGCTGAAGGTGAGAGCAGGAGGGAGAGGTGAGGAGGTGGGAACTTGCTGCTCTTGACCTTGGCCTCTGGGGAGTGGGAATGCAGCCGGCTTGTGCCCTGAGATAAGCAGCCCTCTGTGTTTAGAGAGCTGTTAGCACCATTATTAATTGCTTGCTGTTACCATCTTGTAGGCATAGGGTGGCTTCCCTGTCCTCAGAGTGGTAACGCTGGAGCTGCAAGGTCACAGCCAGGTTTCCCTGGCTCTGTCCTTCCCACAAGTGCGTCCTGTCCACCATTTTACAGATGGAGAAACTGAGTCCTCCATTCCTTGCTGGAGGGCTGAACCCCTGTGGGGCCTCTTCCCCTTTGAGTCCCAGCCCCATAGGTGTACACAGGGATGGAGAAGGGCGCTGCCCCCCGACAGCTGGCAAGCAACCACTAGGGGCCCTAAGACAGGACTGGCAGGATCCTCGTTCACGGAAGGACAAAAGTCACCTTTGGGTAAGCCCTGTAGCGGCAAAGCTGGGGCCCAGGACCCAGGGCCGGGATGAGGCACTTAGCTCTCTCCTGAGCCTTTCTCGCCATACCACTTGCCTGATGCGCCTGCCTCTTACCAACTGGTGGGAAGGGTGGTTGCCTCTGCCCCACCCACATGCTTTAGAATGCCCCACTGGATGGGGCTGACCCCGTGTGGAGCTGGGGCCGGTGCCAGTCCCAGGAACACCGCTGGCAACGGACTGGGGTTTGGGGGAGGTGGGAGAGGAAGGCCGGAGGCACCTGAGCCACTGGACTCAGAGTCCCCACGGGAGCCTCCCAGCCACCTGGCAGGTTGCATAACAAAGCTTCTGTGAAACCTAATTAGTGCAGCTTTAACTTCTGACTTCTTGCGTGGGGCTCCTCCTCTCGCTCCAGGCTATTGAGCAGAGAATTAAGCTGCCTAAGATCACCTCATTAAATTCACTAACCTTGCTTTCCCACTGCATTTAGCCCCTGGTGCCCTCCTGTGTGTGTGTGTGTGTGTGTGTGTGTGTGCGTGCGCGCGCGCGGGAGTGCATGTCTGGCGATCCTAGAGCGGGTCCCAGGCTGGTGTCCTAGGAACGCGCCTCCTCTCCCCTCCACCAAACGGCCTCCTCCCCCACCCCCCAGCCAGTAATCGCCCTGCACCCCTCCATCCACACAGTCCCTGGGCTCCAGGAGGGGCCGCCCCTTCTCACCCCTCCTGCCCAAGGGGAAGGTGGTCCGGCGGTGCAGGGCACTCAGCCAGGAGCGGGTGCTGGTGCAGAGGCGGAGGACTGGGCACCCTGGCCTGCGGGTAACTGGGACCCTAACTGCAGCGGCGCAGCGGGTGTGCTTCTGGCGCGCGATGGGAACCGCGGATGCGCAGGGAGGAGGCCGAGGCCCGAGGCGGGCTGAGGGCCCCCCGATGCACACATGATCGCCGGGGGGTAGGCGGCAGAAGCACGCAGGCCAGGGGGCAGTTATGGAAGAGCAGTGTAGCAGTGTTACAGAAGAGCCAGGAAAGTCTTCCGTGGATGCGGAGCTGAAGCTCCTGCCCACGCGAACGCCACATTTAACTGTGCGAACTGGGCAAAGCTCATCCACCGGGGTGCGCACCCCCTCTGCCCAGGCCGGGGCTCCAGGAAGGCTGAGAGAGGGAGGGGGCAGCTTAGAAGGACAGAGGTTTAGCCGACGAACCTTGGCAGCCCCAGGCAAGTCTTCAATGTTTCAGCTTAGCCTCTTGCCCAGAGGGCTGATGTGTGTGTTCCTGCCAAGTTGGGGTGCGGGTTAATTGCTCATCGTTTAGGTGACATCTGCTACCTAGGATTTCCTTTTGTCTGTCCCAAGTGTGACAACCACGGGGAGCTGACCGGAGTTATTCCTGCCTTGGGAGATACGGGAGAAGGACTGGCTCTCTCAGCCTGAGGAGTAGCTCCATGGGAGGCAGAGGCTAGGGTGCGGGCTGGGAGCGGGAGGCCGGTCAATGTGTCTGAAACTCGGAGCGCGGGGACCCCTTCACATGTAGCTCAGCCTCTTGTGGGGGGACCGCCGATGCTCGCTCACTTGTGTCCCTACGTGGAGCTGGGCGGAGCCGGGATCCCGAGTTCTCCTGTTCCCGGGGGGTCTTAGCTTTGGCTGCGTTACTGGGGTCACCTTAGACGGCTCTGACCAATTTGGAGACCGGTCCCCTCACCAGAGGTTTCAATGTCATTGGTGTGGGATGTGACCTTGCCTCCAGAGTTTTAGAAGCTCCCTCGGTGATTCTTTTTTAAGATTTTTATTCAAGTATCACTAACACACACTATTGTATTAGTTTCAGGTGTACACTATAGTTACACAGCATTTCTATATCAAAAGAAGTGGCCACCGTGACAAGTCCAGCAACCGTCTGCCACCATACGCTGTCACAATACGATTGACGATATTCCCTATGCCGTACAACATCTCCGTGACTTACTGGCTCTATACCTGGACATTTGGACCTCTTATGCCCTTTCACCTCTCCCCACCCCCTTTTTATATTTTTCACAGGAACCCAAATTCTAAAAGGGGCCAACTACATGCTGGATGCGATTCTGCACTCATACTTTTAATCCTACAATAGGTCTCACCAGGCGGATGTTATTTGGGCCCCGTTTCAGAAGGAGGAAACTGAGGCACAAAGAGGCTGCATGTTCTGCACAATGTCACACAGCTAGGAAGGGGTGGATGCAGAATTCCAAGCCAGGCTCTCAGTTAATCACATTTATATCACATTTATTACCTACAGAGTATCATCTGCTGATTATCTCATTTGATCTTCCCCACAACCTTTGGTTTCATTTGAGAGAGAAGGAAATAGAAATAGGAGGTCATTTGTCTATGGTGACACAGCCGAGCTGGCTAGCAGGACAGCTTTCTTCCTCTCTCCCTCTCTTAAACACATCCAGGTAGTGGCAGATTCAAAGGGGAACCCCAAAAGAACTGGAATTATCTTCTGAAGGGCTGGTCCCTTGTAGTACAGGCTTCCCCCCTGTGTGTGTTTTCTAGGAACCCATCTGTATCGGTGTAACAGCTGGTGTGGTGAGAGGCAGTGTTTGGCATCAGTAAATGTTTTTTTGGAGACTCTTTCAGTGTGTTTGCCCATTTCATGATGGGTGATTTACACACACAGCATGTAGCATGACAACGCACCTGCCCACACCACGCTGAGTGTTCAGCGGTTCTTGACCAGAAATGGCAAGACGCCTGTGCCCCACCCTCCGGATTCACCTCGTCTCTCCCTGAGTGACTTTGTTGTTGTTGTTTGTTTTCCTAGATAAACGAGTTCCTCAAAAGGAAATGTTTTGCTGATGTGGAAGAGGCGAAACCAAAAAGGCATCGGAATCGATGAGTTCAAAAACTGTTCGAGTCGTGGAAAAAGCATTTCAACAGGTGTATTGAATCAAACGGAGAGTACTTTGAAGGTGACTGAAGTTTACACATGTAAGAATAAACGCACAATTTTTAATAAATTCAGTTTTGGGGGTCTCTCTTCATATATCAACATGGCATGTCTGACACACGCATGGGCTCGGAGGTGGGATTTTTGGCCATAGATCTCCCGGCCTCAGGAGGCATCCAGACCTGCCTGACAGCCTCGGACAACTTGGCATGGAGCTACTGGGAGGGACAGGCCACCGCCCTTGGGGGCCGAGAGGTCAGGTGCAGGGGCAGACGGCCCATGCCAAGTCTGGCCCCATTCCTCCTGGCCTGTGTGACTTCAGGACAGTTCTTTGATGGAGGTCTCTGTGGCCTCGTCTTCGAGGTGGGGGTAATACCAGGACCTCCCTCAAGGGGTCTGGGGAACGTGAGGACATGGGTGTACCAACTCAGCTCTGTTCTTGGCTCACAGTGCTCAGTGCATGCGGCTGCGGTGGCTGTTCTTTGTTAGGACCCCCAGGGAAACCTTCCCCCTTGCTTTTCCTTCTCTACCCTATTTACAGTTTGAGCTGCACATCCGGTGGAATGGCTTCAGACTGGACTTGGAGGACGCCAGGCCATCGCCAGGCTCCCACCTCATTGTTGCCCTTGTCCACTTTACGATTGTCTAGGTCTCCTAGACTCCTGGAAGGAGTGGCCCATCAGATCCAGATGTGCTCATGGAATTTGCATGAATGTGCTTCCCCGTGTCCTCCCATAGGGCATCCCACAGTTGGCTTCTCTCCGGGCCACATGCATGCTGGGCACATCGCTCCCCAGACCCCCGCCCCTTGCTTTTTTTTCTGGCAGGTAAGACCACGGTATTCTCCCAAGTGCTCTCCATACATCGGCGCTGCCTCTTTCCAGCCCGTTCTCCACAGATCAGCCAGCCTGACGCTTTCGGAGCAGGTCACATCTCAGTGACTCAGTAGCAGAGGCTAAGGGCCTGGATCTCTAACTGGTCTACAGGCCGCTGCCTCTTGAGAACCCACCACATCCCACCTTCCTGCTCTGGCATGTCTGCCACATGGCTTTGCTTCAGTTCCTTAAATGTGGCAAGCTCTCCCCCACCGGACTCACCGCCCTGCTCCTGGCCCTGTCCAGCCCAGGCCACATTGACGTCACCTGTGCCCCATTACTCGCGACTTCACTGCAATGACACGCTTTGTGGTGGACTTGGTGGCGAGAAGAAAGGCGCTTATTGTTCAGTGTGGTGTTGGAAGGGCCCCGTCATGCCTGGCATGTAACGAGTGCTCCATCAATACGGAAATGAATAACTACCTACGACATCAATTTGGATTAATCTTTTTTCTAGCTTATCCTTGTTCTCCCCATGCTTTCTTATTATCTGGCTCTGCTAGTGTCTGGTGAACTTGTAAGTTATAAGACATAGTTTTTTTTTTAAGTACACTCATTAAAAGAAATGAGAAGCAGTTCACATAACATTAAATTTGCCCTTTTAAAATGATGTACAGTTTGGTGATTTGAAAGTATATTTACAACATTTTGCAACCACTGCCATCAGCTAATTCTGGGACATTTTCCTCACCCTAAAAATAAACCCTGGGCCCCTTAACAATCACTCCCCATTTCTCTTCCCCTGCCGGCATTTGCCTTGCTATTCTGGACATTTCCTATAAATGGGTTCACCCAACATGCAGCCTTTTAGGGTTGCTTTCGGTCACTTAGCATATGATTTCAAGGTTCACCTGTATTGTAGTATGCATCAGTACTTCATTCCTTTTTTACGGTTGAACAATTTTCTATTGTATGGCTAGACCATATTTTGTTTATCTGGTCATCATTAAATAGATACTTGTGTTTCTACTTTTTGGCCATTATGACTAAATCTGCTATGAACATTTGTGTAAAGTTTTTGTGTGAACGTATGTTTTTAGTTCTCCAGGAAAGATGCCGAAGAGGGATTTGCTGGTCACATGGTGGCAGAACTGCTAGATAGGTTCGTGGGGATAGTTTTATTTGTATTTATTTTATTTTTCGAATGAAAGAGATAAATCAGTTTAGTGCTCCTAATTTTTATTTTCATCTACTTTGGATAAAAAGCTCCTTTAAAAATAGATTAAAAACCCTGGGATCTCTTTTCAGATAAATGTGTATGTGTGAAGACATTGTTTCAGGGGTTTAAGAACCACCAGAAACTGGCTATGGAACCCAGGGCTTTGTGATTACAGGCTCACACGTGGTTGCATTTTAAGGTTAGATTATTTTCTCAAACACAGAACTCCACCTGCGTTTTTGCCTTTTCCATATGGATGTAGGAAATGGATAATCTGACTAGTGATTTCTGATCCATGTTCTGATTCTCATCTGGGATCTGAACATTCAGCAGCCAATCAGTTGCCTTAATTTTTTCCACCCACGCTATAATTATCTGATTGATGTGCAATTACCTCCCCCTGCTCCCACATACGCGTTCCCCCCTTCTCATGTTTGCAATCCGATGCCAGATAGCCTTCATTTTCCCCCATTTATTTTGTGTGTTGGCCACTGTTTGATATAATTATCTTTGCAATCATCTTCTATTAGGTGAAAGAATATTGCAGTAGAGAAGGAAGGAAAAAGAAAATAAATGCCTTCCTGACAAGTTCTAATATTTTATGTTCACAAATAATCTCCCAGTATCAGAGCAATAATATTATTTTCTCAATGTGCATTTATTAAAATGTAAAGCAGCTTCATCACATTGGGAACTAAAACCCTTGCATTACCTTGGCCAGAAAATATCGCTTGTTTATTTCAGATTTATACATTTCTGGAATTTTAATACTGTTGCTTCCCCCTGGCCCACCCCATAACCTTTATCCAGCCAGGGAGTGAACCTGAAGGGTTGATTTGTAAAGAGGCATTGCTGAATGCATAGGACCTTAATTTGGTTTTAGGAATTGCTCCTGACTCTTGATGGATGATCAGCTTCTTTCCTGTGTGGTTCTTTAGGCTGAGAACTGAAAAGAGAGAGCCTTTTCCCTTTGTGGATGGCACTCTGATACCCCATTCTAAGACGGAGGGTACAAAGGTGAGGGAAGAGCAGAGAAGACTTAGAAAGGAGGAGAGGGATTAACAAGGTGGGTTTAGGGGATGGAAGAGTGAGATCCCTTATCTATGTCTTTGTAGCATCTAAGGGCACACCCCTTGGACTGTAGTTTGAAGTCAGGGAGTTAATCTCCAGGTAATATAGTATAAAAGGAAGTCCGGGACCAGGACATCTAATCCTGTTCCCCTCTAGCTTTGTGACCTGGGACAGATCCCATCTACTTTGAACAGTTTTCGTGAGTTCTACTGGAAATGGTGAGCTAGGCAGGCGGCTGTTTAATCCTGGCGAAGGATTCCAAAGCCCTGGGGGGCTTTGAAAAGTATTTGCATGGCCAGGTCTTTGGAACAATTAAATCGGAATATCTTGTGGGTGGGTGAATGGGCCTGGACATTGGTATCTTTATGAAACTCCCCAGGGGAGTCTGTCATGAAGCCAGGACTGAGATGATCGGAAAGCTTCCTCGGGACTTGGGGTTGCCCAGTGCTATGGGCGGGGCAGTAGTGTCTCATTGGCAGAAGTGGGTAAGATGTGCTGGCAGACAAGTGGGCCACAATCACGGGGCTGTGATTCTAGGCTGGGGTTTGAGGTGTCTCAGCTAGGGGACTCTGGGGGGAATCCTGAATAGAATTGAATTGAATTTCTCCTGGTATCAGGCCTGGGTTGGGCAGGCAAACCTTCCTTTCTTTGTGGGCCCTTGGTGCTGAGAAGATGGATGAGCTGGGCTGGTAAAATAGCTTTTGTTCCTTGGAGAAAGGCATGTAGAAAGATAAGGCAGCCTTATTATTTTTAGAGTGGAACTGGGACTGTTTAGCTTAGAAAACAGGGGACTTCCGGAGGATGTGATTTTCGGTCTTCAAGAGGCTGAATGGACTGTCATGTGGAAGAGGGATTGGAGTGATTCAGATGCTCCAGGGGACTGAACTCAGGCCAGCGAGGAGAGAGTTGGAGAAACTGATTTTGTGGAATTAGAAAGAATTGTAATGTAGAGCTATGCTCCCATATTCGGTGCAGATCTCTGTCTTAACACCAGCTTTTACGACCATCTCGTCTACCTGGAGATCGTCTCTTTTTCAGGTCTGCATTCCTATACCCAATCCAGTGCCTGACACAGTCCTCAGCAAATGTTTACCATCATTTCTGTGATTATTAATTACTGTAATTAATGCCCAGTATGCCAAGCACTTCTCTTGGGCTCTCTTTCCTTTAACCCCTCCAAAGCTTTGTGAGGTTGGTGTAGTTATGACCCCACTCTGCAGGAGCTTAGGGAGGTTAAATAATGTCACAGCCAATATGTAGCAGACGCTGGCTGTCAACTTGAGCCTGTCTGACTCCATACCTGTGTTCCTAACTCTTGCCAGGACCCTGGGTGGACTCCCTAAACCCCGGAGGCACTCGGGTTGAAGGCAGACGACAAGATGGGTGATCTGGTTATGTGACGGCAGTGTGTACAGACGAGGCAGGGCAGCCCCGGGTGCTGATGAGATGCTGGGGGCATTTTGAAGTCCTGGGTCATCTGGTTCTTTGCTCCTATCAACCTCCTACCCGGGGGCCCACCAGCAAGGTGCTCACCTGGCCCAGACACGGAGTCTCATGGCCTTTGGCTCCAGAAGGGAACTGCTCACTTGGCATTTGTGGTCATCTCCAGTTAGTGGGTGTCTTGGCCTCCCCTGCCACCCACCCATGTTTCTCATTAAGCCCTGTGGTCACATACCTGTGCCCATGGGGAACGGTCTCCTTCGTAAGTCCCTGGCTACAGGACAGAAAGGAGAGAGGCATCCTGGTTATGTGTGTGAGGATGTGTGACTGCTCTGGTGGTGAAACGTCGTGTCAGCCTCTGTGTTCATTTCACATAGACACGGTGACCGCATTACTGCATGGCTTAGGGTACAAGGCAGAGTGATGGGAGCAGCGGATGAAAGGGAGCCGGGGGTGTCCCCAGGAAGCCTTTCATCAAAGTGATGGCGTAGCTAAAGGCTCAGGAATCACATCCTGGAGACGGCATTGCCAATTAGTGGAAGGCTGCAAGGAGAACTGTGAAATGGAGGGTGAGGGGGCTGGCTGGGGGCAGGGGGAGATGGGAAAAGGAAGAGAGGGAGGAAAAGACGATGGGATGGGTCATTCCTTTGACATGGTGTGCGCTGCTTTAAAGGTTATGACATTCTTCTTAAACATGGCCCAAGCCAAGCTTTACGCTGAAAGAGCGAATTTTGTTAGATGCGGTGAGGACCCTCCTATTAGCTGGGTTGGGCAGAGAGGTGTCCCAGAAAACTGTTTCTCTGGAGGGGTTGGGGTGACACGATGAGGTGGTAAGGACAAGGAAGGGGCAAACATGTAAGAACGGGGCACTTAAAATCTGCGATTCCATTTGTTGCTGATGACAGACATGTCCAATAGGTGTTAGGATTTCCATTTTACAGATGAGGACATTGAAGGTTACATTAGAAGCTAGAATGAGAGCGTCTGATCTGAACAAGACTAACCCTGTGTGTTCAGTTCACTGTGTGGGGCTGTCTTCCAGATGCGCTACATGAGGGCAACCTGGACTCAAGGTGGGGATTTAAGAGGAAGTGTTCTGAGGAGGCTTTCCCAGGCTCAGCGCACAGGGCAGGAGAAGCCGGGTCATCGCAGGGTGGAGAGGTGTGCTCATCATCACATGGAAGTGGATTGGTTGGGTGGGCATGCCGTGAAATTAGAGGGCACGTCACAAGAAAGCCTGGCCCCTTTTCTCATTTAACTCTGAGGGGAGGAACGAAGGTGGAGGGGGGGTCCCCAGATTCATCGCGGAGGAGGTCACTGCTAAACCTAGGGTATGTCTTAACTGATATTGGGGCACAAGTACCAGGCTGGACATTCATTTTGATTTCTGGTTTTCAGAATGTACATGTATCTACTTTCAAAAAGAATTTGAAGAGGCATATTATTTTCTCAGGGAACCCATAAGATACCCTCTAGACGTTCTTCTAGTTTGAATATATTGCCAACGAATAGCCTTCTTATCAACTGCTGATGGGTTATAGAGAAAATTATGGTGTGTAACTAGAGAGGCCATTGTGGAGTCCCTACTTGGTATGTGACACTATGTTAGGTATACCACATATGTTATCTTAAATACTCCCCACAAGCCAGCAAGATAGGTGTTTTTATTTGCTTTTTTTTTTTTTAATCTGAGAGGAACATGGAAGTGCAGAAAGATGAACTGACTTGCCCAGAGTCCCCCATGTATAAGTAGTAAAACTAAGATTTAAACCAGGCCGGTCTGACTTTAAAGTGCACGCTCTTCCCACTCTGTGACACGAGGTGGTGAAATCAGCACATCTCAGCACTGAAAGCTAGAGTTCAGCGAAGCTTCCCTCTTCAATGCAAGGGGCCTTCCTGGAGCATCCCTGATAAGGGCTGTGACTTCCACCTCTACTGATGGAAGCAGACTCATCACAATTACTGCACAAGGGCGACGCTTCACTGTTTGATCCTTCACTTGTCCACCCATGGGATATTTAATAAATGCCTACTCTAGGTGTCAGGCCCTATTCTAGAAGCCAGCAAGCCAGACAAGGGCCCTGCCCTCAAAAGATCCTGATTTCTAGTGTGGGGAGTAAGTATTAGAAAATGAAAAACGTAACCAAGCCAGAGTGTCAGGTGGTGACAGCTGCGTTGGAGACAAAGAGGCAGAGTGGCAGAGGATGCCTAGGCCTGGGAGCCACTGTTGAACAGTTAGGGGAGACCTTGCTAAAGAGGTGACAGCTGAGCTGACACCTCCATGATAAGAAAGATCCCAGCTTCCAAAGATCTAGGAAAGAGTGTTTAAAGCAGAGAAAACTGGAGACTGAGTTTGTCACATGAAAGAAGGTGAATTGCCTGGAGAAAAGTCGAGTAGGAGGAGGGTGGGAAGAGATGAGCTCAGTAGAGGACAGGAGCCAAATGGTCCAGGGCCCACCTGCCATAATGAGGACTCGTGGATTTTATCCTAAATGTAGGGGGGAGCCATCACGACAAGGAGTTGGATTGGGAAAGTGACATAATCGGATGCATATTTTTAAAAGGTGCTGTGTGGAGACCGGATGGCAGGAAGGCACTTCCAATTGTTGGGAAGAATTTTCACCTCTCTTACTCATAAAACTTGGTGCTTTTGGTCATGACTCCTGCACCAAAACCCCCAAAACAACCAAAACACAAGACTACTTTCCTCTTCCAAGTTTTCTTATTAGCAGTCGTATTTCCCTTTTGTTCTTTCTACACTTCCCCTGTTGTTTCAATTGATCCTTGGATTTTAGACTACGCACCATCTTGGTCATTTTTCATTGGCTCATCTCTTAGGTGTTCATGTCCTCGTTACAATGTGCTGTCCAGTATCAAAAACACTTTTGAGCAGCCTAGGATTCAGAGAGACCTGTCCATTTCATGGACACTCACTAAAGTAAAGTGTTAGACTAAGTCTTTATGGGGTGGCAGTTCTTAATGTGGCCTTCTGGGTCCATGGGAGGGTTCATACTTGCCATATACAGTGGTAGTATATATATATACATACACACACACACACACACACACACACACACACGTAGTGTATATATATATATATATATATGTATATATATATATATATATATATATACACACACACACACACACGTGTGTGTGTGTTGTACGCATTTCTGGGGAGAGAGGCCATAGGTTTCACCAAATCTCAAATTTTCATCAACCTTAAGAATAGAGAAAGTTAAATTAGGGGATTTTTACACTAAGTACGTAGAAGCTACAGTTAGTCCCTTCTCTGATCCCACATTCATTCTCTTACTGCTGTCTCCAAATATCTTTACAGGTCTCTTGATCTCTTCTTCCTGACTCATCCCCTACTTTAAATTCCTTCTCTAACTTCTTGTAAATCATCCAAACCTGAGGTAGTCTGGGTCCAGCTCACAGGGATGAGAACATATAGAGAAGTGGGCCCAGGGCCCAGGGTTTTCTTCTCCTGGACTCGTATATCTTTGGAATTAACCTGTGCGTCTGACTTGCAGTTTTTTTAAGAGCAGGGCACAGTCTGGGAAAGAGCTTGAATGCAAGCTGATGCAAAGGGCAAAGTCATCTTATAAGAATTATTATTCATTTCCCACTGCAGTTAATTTTGGCACCTTCATCAGGGTTTAAATTCTCGTACCATATCGTATCAAAGGCAAAACGTATTTGATGTACATGTTAATTATTGCTAAGATGTAGCTACTTAAATCAAGAGTTTAATCTTCATTTGACGATTCCGAACAGCTCTGCATGGGGGGTGGGGGAGAACCCTCTTTGATTTGGGTGATTTAAATAGGTGATGAGAACTTTAAGTCAAATGGCTTCCTATTTTCTAAACCAACATTTGAGATTAGTACCCAGCTAAAGGAAAATCAAGTTCCTCTAGGAATTCCCAAATCTGCCTGTTCTATGAAGTGGGAGAAAGCAGTGAATAATATAATTTCATGTGCTGAATGACTTGAGAAATGGGAGAGTGATAGTCTAATGGTAACTAAAACCTTAAAAGCGTGTGAGAAGCTTAAAGAGTAGACCTGTGTAGAGAAAATAATATACTATTAGTTAAAAGCCTAAATTGCCAAAACGATACCACTCTTGGATACACTGTTTATGAGAACCATCCTGGATGAATCCGTAATGTGCATTATTTTTCTACCATGAAACTATAAAACCCATCAAAACACCAAGCTATTAACCAAGTGATTAAATCTGTCATTTATTACAGTTTTACCAGAACATTGTTCTCTTGAATTCCCAAGGTTTTATCGCCTTAGAGAGAATACTTTGCTCCTAATAATCCCTATTGATTTCGCTATATTACCTTATATCTTTAGATGTTCTTTACTGCCCTGCACTACATTCTAACCTTGTTGTGCTATATGAAATGAGATATATCATCCTGTTTTGGCAGCTGACAGAGGGGGGATCTGAAGGTGAGGGAAGTGCGTTGTCCTTGGGCCTGGTGGCTGGGGTGTTTCTGGAGTGGACAGCCGTGTGCTGGCTGGGCACTGGAGGGTGTGGGAATCGGAGCCTTGGCGCAGATCAGAACACATATCTGGGATGTCGTTTGTGTCACTATTTGGCTATAGTGGTTAATCTCTCTTGGGACTTGTGGTTCATACGGCATTTTCAAGGAACTTTGTATATAGCAATTATTCCCCTGCTAAACTCGCCGGTGGAGAACTCAGTGTTCTTAGAGAAAGTTATCACACCCTTGAGTGAGGTTATAAATACTCTACTTAAAGGCATCTTCTAAATATCAGAAATGGTGGCCCATTTGACCTTATGTTGAACCTTGAGTCTCTCTGCTCTGGACAAATGCTTTGTTGAAGGTGGTGGGAGATTAGCCGGTTCTGGCTGGCGAGTGACGATGCCCTTGAACCCTCTGGATAAAAGGCAGCTACTGACACCCCCTCCACAGGGTGGCCATCAGTGGCCCTGTGGCCATTGCCAAGGTCTTACACACTCTTATCAGGTCCCAGTGCAATGAACTTGGCACCTTCGTTACACATTTGGGAGACTAGACTCTTGACTTCAAGGAGCTCAAATTCTTTTTTTTTTTTTAAACAATATTTTTATTAAAAATAGAGCTACCATACCATATTATATGAGTTTCAGGGGTACACCATTGTCATTCAACATTTCTACACCTCAAGACGTGATCATCATGATATATCCAGCAACCCTCTGACATTGTACACAGTCCCTCAATATGATTGACGACACTCCCTATGCTGTACGTTACATCCCAGGACTGATTTGTTTTACACCTGGACCTTTGGACTTCTTACTCCCCTTTGCCACCTCCCCCCAACACTTTTTAAACTTTTCACAGGAGTTCAAATTCTAAAAGGGGAAAATCATCCCAACAGACACACTCTTTGAGGTGCTAACTACATGCCGGATGCTGTTCTGAGTGTTTTGTCTGCTCTCATTCTTTTAATCCCACAATTGGTCTCATCAGGCAGATGTTATTTGGGTCCCATTTCACAAGGAGGAAACTGAGGCACAGAGAGGCTGTGTGTTCTGCACAAGGTCACACAGTTCGAAAGAGGTAGATACAGAATTCCAAGCAGGCTCTTAGTTAATCACATTTATAGCGCATTTATGACCTACAGAGTATCATCTGCTGATCATCTCATTTGACCTTCCCCACAACCTTTGGTTCCATTTTAGAGAGAAGGAAACAGAAGGAGGCAGACATTTGTCTGTGGTGGCACAGCAAAGCTCACCAGTTGGACAGCTTTCTTCCTCTCTCCCTCTCTTAAATACACCCATGTGGTGGAAGATAGACCAACACGGCATGTGGAGGGGAAACCCAGGGCCTCTGCACGTGCGCAGTCTGCCTCACCGTGAACCATGTCCCCTCTCCGGTGGTGTATGGGGTAAGCCCCCAAAGAAGCAACCTCAGAGCAGCAAATGGTCTCAATCTGGTTTGTACGCACATAACCAAAAGTTCTCCCACATCTCAGTGGGCACGCCCTCTAGCGTTTGTTGCTCTTTTACTATAATTCCAAGGTCTTTGATCAATGTTGGTGTCTTATGACGTTGCCTGGTTCAGGTGCTGATGAGGTTTTGTGGCCATTGATGATCAGAAAGCACTTGTGCACATCTGGAGTGATGATGGAAGAGAAGAAATGAGATAAGTGTGAGAAGGAAGGTAGAAGGGGCGTCAGTTGCTAGGCCAGCAAGGAAAAAGAGGGGACCTATGGCATGGCTAGGTTGTACACAGGGCAGTCCCTCTTGCTTCCTTAAAAGGGAAGAACAGACCAGCCAAAAGAGGTAAGGAGAAAGCCACTGACTAAATACATAGCAAACTAGAAGACAAAGCTACACGGTGAAATTCTAGGTCAAGAAAATGAGCAAACCCACCAGAAAAGCTCCTTTCCATGTATGGGGGCCTGCGTTAACCCAGCAACAAAAGGCCTTTTGGTCCCTCGTGGAGAAGGGGCTGGCAGGTAGGTGTGTCAGCCCATTGAGAAAGTAACAGCACATGTCTGGCTTCAATAAACAATGCTTGAACTGGTCAGCCTCAAAGAGACAGAAGCTCAGACAAGGAGCCAGGGAGCCTGTCTCTTTGTCATCGGCAATGACTGCTTTCCCACCGGTGGCCTCGGAAGGACCGTCCTCACTGTGATGAGCGCTGATTTAGAGCTTCGAGATCCCTGGAGGACAGGGCAGGCTACTAACAAGGAAAATGGCATTTTGCGTCAAATCAACAGGACTGAAGAGCAAGGACAGGTGGGGGGTGGGGATGGGGAAGGCAGAATGAATGATGGGAGAGGCAGAGGACAGGGATGTTGGTACAGCGGGGATCATCTGTTATTCTCACTAACCAGGTTTACTCTCCTCTTCGCAGATTTCCAGCAGGAAACACAACACAAAACCTCAGGTCTTTTAGACCATGACGCATGAATTGCTTATAGACGAGGAAAGCACCATTAGGCGCTTAAAAAGCAATTATACTTAGAAAGATCAAGAATTGTGGTTCATTTCTAGCAGGTAAACAAATGCATATTTAGACTGGGGTAAACCCCCTGGTCGCCCCCTCCCAGTGCGGGTGCCTTCACCGTGGGCTCCGAACACTCTCCTACGTTATCCACCTGACAGATTACGCGCTGCAGAGGCCGGCTGCCTGGCCACGTCGTGTAATTCAGCATTAAGTATCCCATTGATTCACTGAAGTGCTGCCATGGGGGTTAATGGAGACAAATACCGTGGCTGTGATTTTTCAAAGGGCTGAGTAATTCCCAAGCATCACTAACATGTGGGGAGACCTTCATCAAGGTGCTGAACTTGAGGCCCACCATGAGGCTGGGGCGGCTGGGAGGGGGCCTTGGACACAGACCCAGGGGTTGCGGAGATAACCTGTACTTTTCAAAACCTACCTATGGCTGACCTGGTGCATACTGGCCCGCTGATAAGTCCCACTAAAGAATAACAAAAAATGTTGAACCTCCCCCTCAAAGGCGGTGTGTGCATGTGTGTGTCCATGTTTGCGTACGTGTGTACAAAACAACGAGGCAAAGCTTTCATAAGAAGGCAGCATTTGAGGTGAACCTTTAACGTTCGTTGTATTTCAGTCTCAGGAGAAGGAGGTGGAAATGGGGGTTTGCAGGCCGAGGGGACTGAACGAGTCCCCAGAAGTGTGAATGGGCCTGTTTGGGAAAGGTGACTGCCTGGTGCTTAGAATCACTGGGCTCATGAGGAAGAAGAAGCAAGAAGGGCCCTGAAAGCCACACAGAAGTATTGCTGCCTCACCTGTGTCCCCAGGTACCTGCCCTCCAGTCAAACCTTATTGTGTGAGCAGGCTTGAGGGTGCCCCTGGCTAGGACAACCAGCGGCGCTGACTTCCCTAAGTCTGGGGCTGTCACATGGTGAGTGGAACAAGCTTCTCCGTAACTAGGAATGTCACGGCACCCTCCCTGGCTCCATGGTGACTGACGCTGCCCATCCGCGGCCATGTGGTCCACGTGTCCCACCACAGTACATCATCTCCTAATTAACACGTCTTGTCAGGTCCAGCGGTTGGCTTCGGTAAACATGCTCCGAGCAGCTGTCACAGGGACCCTGCATGGGGCCTGCTGCCTCATTAGCTCTGGAGAAGGAAATGGCCCTGGCAGCAGGGTGGAGGGAGGGGGATGTTCGTGGTGGTGGGTGTTGGCAGGATTAGAAAGATGTCAGCTGCTCAGCGGGAACCCGTGGGGCCCCGTGGAGGACTCAGCTCACAGGGCGGCGGGCTTCGCTTTTCCTCCGTGTGGTGACAGGGTGAGGCGGGGGGCGGTGTGCCTAGGAACTGTGAGGCCACCACCCAGGAGGAGTCAGTGTCCCCCTCAAATTCATATGGTGAAGTCCCAATCCTCAGTGTGAGGGTATTAAGAGGTGAAACAGAGTAGTTAGGTTTAGGTGAGGTCATAAGGGTGGAGCCCAGGTAGGATTAGGGCCCTTATAAAAAGAGGAAGAAACAAGGTCGTTCTCGGGGAAGACCGGATGGCTCAGTGGATTGAGCGCTCGTCTTGCAACCCCAGGGTCAAATTTTAGCCCTGGCCCTGGCCCGTGCAGATCATATGCTGAGTTGGGGTGTGCTTCCCATAGCAAAGGCCCCCAGTTTGGTTCTTGCCGGGGCGTGCTTCCCATGTAGGAGGCCCCCAGCTCATGGGGTGTGACTCCCTTGTGGGAGGCCCCTGGCCCTGTTGCTGCCCTGCACAGCCCTGTGCTCACCTGTGACATGAAACTATATTGGAAACTAATGATGCACAACTATGGAGACGGCTCTGGGCCCTCCCCCTTCTCTCCCTCTCTGTCAAAAACAATAAAAGAAAAAAAAAAAAAAAAGGAAAGAAGATCTTTCTCTGCACATACCAAGCAAAGGCCATGTGAAGACACAACCGGGAAAAGGGCACGGAGGATGCAACCAGGCTGGGACTCTAATGTCAGACTTCCAGCCTCCAGAAGGACGTCTGCTGCGTAAGCCGTGACGTCTGTGGTATGTTGTTGGAACAGCTCCAATGGACTAACACAGAAAACGGGGAACAACCCAGCTCTACCTACCCCAAGGCTTGTTGAGTGCATCTAATGAGAAAGTAGAAATTCTGAGAGATAAAAACTCTAAACACTATGAAATAACAAGGCCAAGGCCTGCTTCTAATGTGGGGCCACCAGGGAGCTCAGACAAAACGAGGGCTATGGTGTTCCCCTGAACAGACCTCTCCTAGCTTCCCAGGGCTTCCTACCTGTGTCATCTGAGCACACATTTAATCAAACCCTTGCTCTTCTGTCTGTAATCCTGCCCAAGCCCTCCCCCTCCAAGCAGACGAGCATGAGAAGACCACAGAAGGACATGCTCTCCTCCCTCTGGCTGCCAGAGCCGGGCCCAGGGCGCGGGGGGCAAGCAGCCCGCCACAGTGACTGTGCCCACAGACCTAGCCCAGCCCTCTGCCTCTCCCCCTCCCCGCCTCTGATCGCAAGCTCACGTCTAAATTTCGTGCCCTGGGAGCACACAGTAGGCAGTTGATAAATGTGGAACACAAGAGTCTATCTTATTCTTACAGCTCTTACAACTATGGCGAGTGATGCCACACTTCTGTTCAACAGCCTCTTCTATTGTCAGTCTTTCTATGGAGGTCCTTCTGAGATCTAACCTCATCTCTCCTCGGGCAGAACATGTCTGCTGCCATCTTGCCGGTCCCTACAGAAAATAGAGAACCCTGATTGCACCCTCTCTGCCTATACTGGCAGGTGACACTGAGCACCCCCACCTCCCCCAAGTCCAGGCTGGAGCTGCTCGGGCTGTCCATTGCCCTCTCTGGGCTCCCTGTGCTCAGACAGGGTCTTTCCTGGGGTGCGTCCGAGCAACAGAGGGTGTATTGACAGCGTCTGATTCGGGCAGGAAGGAAAATTTTCCCAGCCAGCAGAGGGACAAACCCACACAATTGGCAAATCTTTGATAATGAGCACATTAGGGCACATCCTCATGAACGGAGCCAGGAATGACGGGCCGTGGAATGCAGGCTGAAGATTTTAATTAAAATGCCGCTGTCTGGTTTTCTCCTTTCCTCTCCTTCAGCCTCCCTCACCCACTCCCACCCACGATGCGTATTTCCTGCTTCGGGACCAGGCCTGTGCTGAAGGTGTGTGTCTTGCATTGCCTTTGACTGTGTTGCTCCCTGGGGGACTGAGAGCCCTTCTTCAGCGTGGGCTCAGCAGGGGGGGCTGGTTTGACAAGGACATGCACACTGCGCGGTGGTGTGTCAAGAGCATGCTGCCCAGAGCCAAGCAGATGTTCACACCCCAGGAAGCACAGCGGGGATCGAAGTGGGCTCATGCATGAGTGGCAGCTGCCATGAGCTTCTGGGGCTGAAGTTCTGAGGGGTGGGCTTCGGCACCAGCTGAGGGATGGCTGGGCCAAAGGGGTGTTTCTTGGGCCTCTCATGATACTTTTCTTTCCAAATGGCTGAAGGGGGTGAGAAGTGAAAGCAGCTATGAGAAAGGGACAGACCTTCCATGTGGACTCCATCAGTAGACTTTTTGCCATTGGCTTTGGATTGGGTCTGGCCAATGTTCAATGATTACTGGCATGATCTATTATTACTGACATTTTCCACAGGAGGAAACTGAGTCAAAGAGTGATTAAGGGGCTTGCTGAAGGCCACACAGCTGGTAACTGTTGGGGCCAGAGTTCGAGGCAGGTAGTGTGATGCTGAACTTGAACTCTCAAAGCTTAGCGCAGCGTGGCCACTCCCAGACAATTTGAAATTGCTTGTTTGTAGAAGTCGAAGGTCTTTATCAGATTCCTTCTTTCCTTCTTCCTTAAGCTGCACTTCTATTGGCTCTGCTCAGAGCAGGTATAACTGAGTGTGCAGACACAGAGACAGAGAAGAGAGTGGAAACCCTACGGGAGAAGTGTGGGGCAGGCGCAGGCGAAGCCACCCCACCCTGATGTGATTTGCATCTGTAGTGGAAGGGAATGCACTCTGTCCCAGCCTCCTCCTGTGGTGGCAGAATAACAGTCTCTTCCTTTTGTGTAGCACTCAGTGAAGTTACACGCTTTGTCCCAAGTGCGGGAGCCCGGATGAAACCCTGGCCCCCTGGCCCAGGCCTTAGGGTCTGGGCAGCACGCTTCCCTCTCTTATTCATCATTTTCTGATCTTGAGTCATTTGGGGGAAGGATTCGCTTCCCCGATGCCCAGAAACCCCTCAGTCCTGGGTGCCAAGCCACCTGGAGTATATAATGCAGGGGTTCTCAAATATTAGGGGACATTAGAATCACCAGGAAGGCTATCCCACAGATTTCTGGGCTCCGCCCTCGAGGTTCTGATTCAGGAGATCTGAGAGGTCCAAGAACCTGCATTTCTAACAAGTTCCCACGCGCTGCTGCTGCTCTGGGGACTCCCACCTTGTGAGAACCACTGGTCTGAGCAATGGCTTATGGGTAGGTAGTTGGATTTGCTTCACCGGGGCTCATAGTCGGGGCTAGAGAAACCCCAGACAAAGAGAGAATTACCCTTGTGGGGCTCTCCCCAAGGTGAGAAATGGGTGTGGGTCTTGCTTCATTGACTGGCTGCAGTGTGGCCCAGAGAAGGAGAGAAAACCTCTGGCTTTTTGGTTCACATGCACAAAAGGAAAAGATTCACATGTGAGATTATTAATTCATTGTTCAATGAAGTTATGATCACTAAAATTATCACAATATTTGGCTGGAAGGAAGGCAGCCTTGAATAGCTTGTTCCACATAACGTGCGAATAATGTAACTTGATTACTTCTCTCGCGAGTAATTGTGACTGACACATTGGCAATGACACAGGTCACCTTCTTGCCCTGGCCTCTCTCTCCTGCCTCTCTGCATGGAGCTGCTGCTGCTTTCATGCTCAGCCCCTCCCTCCGCCGCTTCACTTCTTTCCTGCTCTGCCTGTCATCTGGACCTATGGAGGGGGCTGGGGATCTCAGGCCCCTCCCGCGACTTGGTGGGAGCCCTTAGAAGGCCTGCTTGAACTCTTGCTCACATCCATGTATTTCTCCGCATCTCCAATTTCGTCCAAGTCCCTGTATGTCCACTTAGGGGACATCCACTTCACGACAGGGGTGAGCTGATCTGGTCACACACTCTGTAGGGAGGCAATGGCTATTGCAGGGCCCACACATCAAAGCTTGCTTAGGGGAGGGGTAGAGGGCGGGGTGGTGAGGTTGCCTTCCCTCTGGGTGACTCAGCCCTTCCTCTGCATCCCTCATTGCACCGCCCTCACCTCCCCATTACACTCTGGAAAATCCAGGTCCAGCCTAAAGTGGGATTTTTAGCTGGACCTATGTCCAGGGGCAGAGAACAGAACTTTCTCATGGGTGTGAAGAGTTCTGACTTCCACATGGGCCGATTTCAGCGTAGCTGGAAAACTTCAGTAAGGAGCAGTAGCAGCTTTAGTGAATCACGCTGCAACCAGCCTCTTCTCACTTCTCTCTTTTGCGCGCTCCGAATGCCTCTGCTAACACTGTTTTAACACCTCCCTGGCCCTTGCTCTCCGGTTCCCACTGCAGATGCCGCATTTTCTGCTTAGCACTGGGGGTCAGTTTCCCTGCGGCCTCTTGCCTTCTCCCCCCCAGCCTCTGCCTACTTCATGGCCTAGACCTGGAGGGTAAATGTGGCTAGCTTGCCCTTTGCTAATTCCACCTGTGTGTTTGTTTCAGTTCCTAGTCCTGGAAGAAAAGAGAAAAGAAATCCTGTCTAAATCCTGACAAAAATATGGATGAGTGCTATCAGGACTGATAAAATTCTACTTGGGGAGAGGGGACCTATTTCTTTCCATAAGGCTGGCTAGCCCTGAAGGTTGGTCACTTAAAAAGAGATAAAAATACAGAGCAGAATTTTTCTTAGCAAAAACTAATAATCAGTGGCTTCAGCATTCATCTGTTGTCCATTCATCCATCCATCAATCCATCCATCCATCCATCCAATAACTACTTAGAGTATCTACAATGTGCCAAGCCTAGTACTGAACTTTGAGGACACACAGATGATAGTTGTGAAGACAGACAAGTAAACCAATGATCATTCTATGGTGTGGTAGATGTTAAGAGTGCAGTGGGAGCATGAAGAAAGACATCTGACCCAATGAGCAGACAGGGACGGCCTCTCTGAGGAAGGGGACAGTTGAATTAAAGATTGCAAATGAAGAGAATTTAGTTTTGCAGAGTTCCTGTTCATTGGCAAATGGATGGTACCAGGATCAGTAAACTTTGGCATCTTTATAAAATCTGTACAGGACCTACTCTAATGTGTGGGGAGAATTGTAATGTACTGAAAATGGGGAGCTCAGAACAGGAATGATAACTGACATTGTTTTGGAGTTTAACGTAGACACTTAGATTATGAGACCTCAGAACGCTTAGGTAATATCACTTATTCTTGACAAGATTTTACTAAAACATGCCAGAGAGGCTGCAATAGCAATGCCTTCTTAGTTCTTTAAGAATCCGAAGGTCAACCTACCACGTCTCTTTCATTTCATCACATCCTACCGAAAAACTTACTTGTCTGTCCTCTGGCTGCAGCTAAAGTCAGTCTTCTCTTTAGGAGAGCCAGAAACTCTCTGTTTCACCAACCTACCTTTTAAAGTAAGCTCAACACTATAAGAGTTGTTCTATATTCTCTACTGGGTCTTGCCTGGGCTCACAGAGTCTACACAGACAGAAATCATTACTGTATAAATGTGGATCAATACTAGCAAAAAAGCAGAAGCACTCAGGTGAAGGGCAGCCATTTTGCTGTAGATGGACAGTCTCTGGAGAATTCCCTCATCTTCATTTCCTGCCCACTTATTCCATACTTTGTCCCTACTGCAGTCATGTGGTCAGAGATCAGCCTTGGTGAATGGAAGCTCAAGGTTCATGTAGGAACCTTGGTGGGAAGGCTGCTGCTGTGGGGGCACCACTGCACAAAAGAACTTCTGTCTTAAAGAGCCAGGTGATGGCTGAGCATCACCCAGTTTCACACAGCCCCATCTCCTTTTCTAGAACTTGTAAGCTCTGTTTGGTTCGCCATGGTATCTCCAGGACCGGGAGCTGTGCAACATAATAATTTTGTGTTGGATGAATGAAGATTCTCAAGTAATAAGAGCAGAGTGTCCATTTGTCCTGCTGGTGTCTCTCAGCTCTGGGCTTTGTTGCCAAAGTCTGCGGGGTCTTTGTGACTTGGCCGGTCTCCAGTCATCCCAAAGCCCAATCAACAGAAACACTTCATTACTAATGGATCTGGAGACTTAAGCTCTGGAGGGTCACCTCTATCAGATCATATTTTTCTTCAAAGGCCACTGGCTCTGACATTTTGATAACATTAAAAAAAAAAGAAAAGAAAAGAAACCTTAGGTATTGACTGAATCAGTTCTATCTCCAGTGAAGTTCTGGGCAGAATTTGTATTTCTGTTTGAAATTTTTGGTCCTTTTCTTTTTTTACTTCTGGGTAACATGAAGGAAATCAAAATTCCTTTGGTTGACCAAACCTCATTTAAAAGTTGTTTGTATTTTTTTTTTTTTTAATGGAACCTAAGCCCTTCAGCTTTGAAAATGAACTCCACTGAGCTCAATAAACCATTTCTAGCGTGGCCGTTTCTCATTCAGGAGAGTTCAGAAGGTGGATGCCAAACAACCCCCAACTGCATCCCACGATAGTTGCCAGCAAGTCTCAGGGCTCTGTGGGCTGGAGAGCTGATCATCTAATCCCGACTCTATTCTCGTGTTCGCCCTGCTAGCTGGCCTGGCTTGTGCAATTAGTATTCTCCCCAGTGTTGATTTTGTTTAAATATATTGGGCCCATCAATCACCCACTTTCCAACTCACTGTCTGGATCAGTCAATTACAAAGTTATTTTTTAGCCAGTAGGATGCTTGTGAAATAGACACAAGAAAGAGCTAAACTCATTTCAGGTTTGACCTCGGAGGCTGGGATCTGAGAAGGCTTACTTTGCTTACACTTCATGGCCATCCAATCCAATCTGTCCCGTAGACTAGAAAGGCCACTTGCTTAATTGGGAACACTTTAATATAGATATCCATTAACTTATGCTAAATTACAGTAAAACATCTAAGGAGGAACTTGACGTGACATCTGCATGAATACTAAATAACTTCATTATGATCAGTACTGTGACAATGAATATGAAATGAACGTGCCCAGAGACGACAATTAATCTTCCACCTTCCCAAGCCATTACTGTTTTATTTTCTGCTGCACTGTACTAAAAAAAGTAAGGCATAGATGCTCTATGATTGTTTGAGACCATCACTTCCCTCCAGCTGCTACTGAGCGGTCCCTGAGAGCCCCTGTCATTTGTAGAGTGGAGATTGGCTTGGGCCACCCTGAGAAATAGCCGTGGACATTGGAGGGGTGGGTGTCTTTGGGTCCCACTTGGGAAAGGAGGCTCTCAAAACAAACTGAATTACACACACACACACACACACACACACACACACACACAGAATTGAAAGGCATCCTCATCTAGAACTAGCAAACTGTCAGTTCAGATTAGCAACATTAAAAGCATTCCCATCTACTCCCTGCATGCATTACATGCATAGATCTGAGGCAAGAATTTGGCCTCGGAATTGTCAGCTTTTCCTTCTGGGCTGTCTGCACCTGAAAAGTTGGGCCAGGAGGGCCCAGCAGTCAGAGGCATGCACCCCCCACAATGCTTGGTCTGAACCACACCTCTTGGTCTTAAAGGTACACCTTCTCCTATCACTTGGTGTCAATTCATATAGGTTCTTTTTGAATCTCAGGGTGCACCATGGGGACCTTTGCTTAATATCTAGGTTGATGCCCACTCTGTGTGAGGAGTAGCCCATGAGAGACAAGCATGAAACAGTATTCCTGGGTCCTCCACTCCAGTCCTTCCCTCATAGGTCACAGAGCTGTCCTCCCTGCTGGCTTCGCCCCTCCTCTCCTTGACAACAAAGGCCCCAGCTCAGTCCTTGGATCTTTTCTCTGGTCTGCACTCAGTCTTAGAGCTTGAAACACCAACTCCCCTCTGGGGTCTCTCAGATTGATATTCACTCCCCTTAACTCCAGACTTCAGATATCTAACTGCCTACTCCTCATCTCCACTTGGATGTCCAGTGGGCGTCTCAAATTTAACATGCCAAAGAGAACTCCTGATCTTCCCCCACAGACCAGCCCTTCTTACAGTCTTCCTCATCTTTTTAAGTGCTGGTCTTATGCTTTCAATCACTCAGGCCAGGAGTCTTAGATGCTTCTCTTTCCTTTATACTCACATCCACTCTGTCGACATAGCCTGTTGTCTCAAAATACACTCATAGCCCAACCACCTCTCACTGCTTCTTCCACTGTCACCCAGGCCCAAGCTGTCATCACGCCTGTCCAGATGACTGCTATGGTCTCTCCACAGTTTGGGTTCAGCAGAGCCTCGACTCCGCACCAGGCTTTGTCTCAGCCTCTTAGGGGTTGGAAAGCCATTCTCTGTGACTCTCATCAGATCAAAGTCCAGGGGCTCACGTGGAGTCTTACAAAGTTTGATCACACGGATCCGAGTGGCACAGATCTGATGCCACTGATAGTAGTGACAACAGGAAAGTAGAAAATTGCTGTTCCCACCTAGGCTGCAAGCAAAGAAAGTTCCAGCCACAGGGACGTATCTCATCAAGACATTACCAGCTGTCCTCAGTGTGAGTCTCTTGGCTTCTGATGAGGACGCTGGGACTGCATGAAGTCCCCGCACGCTTGCAGCTCTGTTTTGCTATCACATAACAAGTCAGTCTCTCTCATTCATTCCCTGTTGCCCTTCTCTCTCTGTCTCTTTTTCTCTCTTCTCTTCTCCACTCACCCCTGAGTTCCGGCCATATTTAAATGGTGTCAACCATTTAAACATTCACTGATAGGCTATTTGAGAACTCAGAGGAAGTCCAAATCTATGTAGAGCTCACTGAACTCCCCATCACAAGTTCCCTTGGATATGCGTGTCCCCAACTGCCACTCGTTCTTGGGGCTAGGGTGTTGACTCTGTGACTCCAAGTGGTGGGAACAAAAAGGTCTTCTTTTCATCACACAAAGGGCAGGTGTCCAGTGGGGGAGGAGCCTCCCTGTGAAATGTGCAGATGTCCTGGCTGCATCAGAGGGAGCCCCGGTCCCAGGGGACAATGGCTGGGCTCTCCAGGGAGAGCCAGAGGCCCTTCTGGAAAGGGAAGATCTCCATAAACTATGGGAGGAGAGGGAGGGCCAACAGTCTTGCCAGCACATCAAGTAACAAATGTCAACAGACGCTTCTCTGCTGCAAATCCCAGCTTAAAAACCCTCCCAGCCCGAGTCTCACTGGCATTGGAGATTAGTTCTCACCGTTTCCTCTTCTGATACCAGTGAGAGGCTCTGCTGGTGCCACGTCTCGATGTCCTCGCCAGGCCAAGCATTCCTGGGAGATAACATGGAGCTGTTATAGGAGTCCTAGAGGAAACCGGAGGGGAACGGAATGGCCACTCCATGAGAGCACATTACCACGTGGCCTCGCTCCAGCTAGACTCACACAGATGTGGACTCTGCCCTCTTCTTTCCATCCCCCCACCCCTTCCCCTGCCTTTTCTAAGCTAACTCTCAGTTATAGACCATTTCCAAGTTGACATCTGGGAACTGGTCATGAACAAACAAGAAGCCTCAGAAAAGTCAAGAGCATATGA
Organism: Craseonycteris thonglongyai; assembly: GCA_004027555.1. NCBI lineage: Eukaryota > Metazoa > Chordata > Mammalia > Chiroptera > Craseonycteridae > Craseonycteris > Craseonycteris thonglongyai. The sequence goes on from PVKE010000428.1 coordinate 133,782, forward strand.
CAGAAAAAAGTGCTTACAAACGTACTGGAATTTTAAGGGGTAAGGACACAAATGAGGATAGGAGAGAAGCAGAAAGTAGCATAGGGTAAGTTATTTTTAGACAGGAGGATGGATGACATAATGTCTTTCTTTATGACCCTTCAAGGTGTGTGATTTGTGAAAAATTCCAAACTGTACATCAGTCCGGCCAAGTGAACGTTTATCAAGCATCTCGGTGTCAGACTCTAACTGAAGAATTCAAAGGTGAACCCAGTATGGTTCCTGAGTTCAAGGATGCTACAATCTAGTAGAGTAAAATGAGGCATTTGAACATCTCTCTCTCTCTGTCTTTCTCTTTTTCTCTCTCCTTCCTTCTTTTTTTGTTCCATCAAGTGCCAGGCAGACTATACTGAAGCAGCGGTAACTCTGGGCTGACGTGAGGAGCACTGGAATTAGGTTTGCAAACTGCCTGCACCACTGACTAACTCTGTGATAATTGGACAGGAGGTTTAAACTCATTTGCTTCAGTTTTCTTATTTATATAACATAAATATCAATGATGCTTATCTCGAAGGGTTTGTGTGAGGACTAAATAAGATAATGTATATTAGTATTTTTTGCACACAGTAGATACTTAGTAAATATTAGTGGAATGAATTATCAATAAAGAAAATAGGGAACTACAGAGGGGAGCTCATCAGTCGTTGGGAGGGACAGTATTTGAGATGGCCTTGAAGGCTGAAGAGGATTTTGACAGATGTAGATGAAAGCTGTTTCTGACAGGGAATAGCATGAGCATTGAAGAGAGCAAGAGTAAGTCACAATTCCAGGAGAGGCAAGTAGTGGCAAATAAGACAGAAGATATATTCTGTCAAGCCTTGATTGTTAATCTAAGAAATATGAACTTGATCTTTGGGCAGTTTGAGTCTGATACCTTTGAGCTCTCTCTCTTTTATTTTTTTTAAGATTTATTTTATTGTTTTGAGAGAATGAGAGAGAGAGAGAGAAAGAGAAAGAGAGAGAGAGAGAGAGAGAGAGAGTTGGAGGGCCCAGAGCAGTCTCCATAGTTGTACATCATTAGTTGTGACATGGTTTCATTCCACACAGGTGGATGTGGGGCCATGCATGGTGGGAACCAAACTGGGGGCCTCCTGCATGGAAGGTGAGAACCTTTGCCGCTGAGCCATCCTGGTGGTTATTAGTTATGCCACAGTTCAGCATATGGGTTTGCATGGGCCAGGATTTGAACCCTGGACCCCATGATTGTGAGGCAAGTGCTCAACCCGTGAGCTATCCTGGAACCCCTGATCAGCCCTCTTGACAAATAGCAAACATTTTAAGTTCTGTGAAGCACTGGATGAGTTAAGATATACGTCATGGAAGAAGTGGGCTTGAGGTGAACCTTGAGGGAAAGGTAGGGACTGAAGGAAGGAAAGCACTCCATCCTATGGGAGCGAGAATAAAGGATCAGAGGGAGAGCGAACATGGCATCTCTGAAGCCAGTGTAGGAGGTGTGCCGACTGGCGGTTTTGAAGGACAAAGTTGGGCCTGACAGTGGGACCAAGATTTGAAGCACGCAGACTGATGTTATAAGGATTCAAAAGCCAGGACATATCCCTAAGTTGGTTTTCCTTTGGTCACAGGCTTGGGACAATGGAAGCATTTAGTTGTTACCTGGACCCAAACATTCTTATCTATGAGCCCCAAATACCGAATGCATGTCTCTGTCATAGCGCTTACCATATGGTGCCCTTGGTTGGTATGCTAGTCTTTCTTACTCTATGAGCCACTGGAGAGTCGAGATCATTCCATCTTGGCCAACCCTCAGTCTATAGGGCTCTGTGCATCGTGCAGGGTGAGAGCTCTATTAACATTTGTGGCATGCATGACCAGTAGTTGGGCATAAATCAGAGGATATGCCCGTACACTGGGCTACAGTCTTTGGCCAGAGGCCTCCCACATCTGAACAGAAAGCATCATGGCCCAAGGTGAAATTCTAAGTTCCTACAGAAAAAAATGTAGGAAAACTCTCAAAGCCTTTGTTAATTAAAAGCACAAATAACTCTTCAGGGAACACACCCTGCCCCCCATTCTCTGCTTGCACTGAGAGGCAGATAAGGTTTCTTTGCCCTGGCTCTGGACCACATTTAATTAGATGCCTACATTCACTGCTTCCTCACATACCTTGTTTTATTTCCCTTCCTTCCTCCCATGCTAAAGAGGGCCAGGGCTAATACTAATGCATATGCTGTTAAACCTTTTTAATTAACTTCAACTTCTTCCAGAGATTTATGTTTAAACAGTAAATTTTTTGTTGATACTCAAATACATAGGCGGCACTCAAAATGATGTACGAGTACTCTTGTCCTCCAAATGATTCTTCATGAGCTACCACCAGAGACATTTTCATGAGCCCTTTTTTATTAAAATAATAATACTCTGCAAAGCAATAAGGCTTTACAACCGGCAGCTAATTAACCCACCCCACCCCCTACAGGTCAGCGTTGGCCTTTGCAGGTCAGCGGTGCGATTGCGCAGTGGGTCTTCCTCCTACTTAAGAGTCAGCACCGAATGGGTTTGGGTTTGTCCTCCGGCAGCTGTGAGTAATGGTTTTCATTTAAAACACATCTTTGTGTTTGGACTGTTGCTCAATCTATTATTATTGGTATTTATTTTGGTTCTTGTTTAGTACGTTCTGTACATTGAGAATCAGTATCAGTGTCTGATCCGTGGTTGACCTCCCCAAACAGAATTTAACCGTGCCTCGGAAAATCCAATGGACTTAAAATGCTTCTTTAATTGCAAAATCCATTTATTTCCCCGTGACTCTAAATTTGTGCTCCAAGTTATTTTTAATCATGATCTGTGCTGTCAGTTGTAATTGCAATGCAGCCACACTCTGCCAACAAAGCCAATCTACCTACCCGAGTTCCTGTTCCCATCTTCATGTGGAACCAACACTCCCCACTGCCCGCTCCCCCACAAGCTGATGTGGTGATATTCCATGTTGGACCATCGACGAGCCAATTATTTCAATTTTGGCATCAGATTCAGAAGAGGGTTTAATGATCCTCAATAGCATAAACTGAATTTTTATTCCTACAGCAATTTAGTAATGATGATGACATTTAAGCGCTTAGAAAGTATTTCTCCTCTTCCCACCAGGAGAAACAGGAGGCCAGATGATAATTTTAGGCACTTTTCTGGGCAGGTCCAATGGGGACCTCAGCCTCGGCACTATCTTACAGCATATATTCCTGCAATTCTGCCAGGGGTCACGGAATAACCCTTGCCCCCGCCCCCTCCCCCTGGCCCAGGCCCAGGCATATCCACTGGGCTTTCAGTTGAAAGTCAGAACAAGGTCCCAAGCCTTGCATACCTATTTTAATTAACTTGTTTATTCACTTATTCAACAAATATTTAATGAGTTTCTATCAGGTAAGGAGCTCAGCCCCAGGAGAGAGTGAGTTGTATGAAGTATGCGCTTTTTCCTCTAATCAAATTCAACCCAACCCCTAACTAAGGTCCAAATGATTTGAATACTTCATTTATGCACATGCTTACTCCATTCATTCAGCCAACATTTAATAGGCACCTTCTAGGAATAAGGTATTCTTCAGGGAGCTGAAAAGTTTACAAAGGAGTGTAATTTGTCAGCAAATCTCCTTGGCTCTTCCTTCAAAGTAGATTCAGAATCCAACTGCTTAGCACCCTCCACTGCTCTGCTCTGGGCCGAGTTACAAGTCCTGTGCCTGTTCTCCCTGCTTCTGGCCCTTGCCCCTCCACACTTCCTTTTTAGCAGAGCAGTCTGAGTGATGCTTTTTCAAACTGAAGTCAGCTGGTGTCATTTCTCCATCCCAAATGATCTCAGAGGAAATGGCAAACCCTTGTCATGATTTATAGCACCTTACAGGGTCTGCCTTCTAGGTCCCTCTTTAGCGTCTTCCCTTACTCTTCCTTTTGCTGTCTCTGTTTTGCTCACTCTGCCTCTTTCCTGTTTCTCGGACACATCAGGCATGTTCCTGCCTCAGGGCCTTTGCACTTGCTCTTCAGGCTGCCTGTTATGTTCTGCTCTTAGTTACCTACATGGCTCAGTCCCTCAGTTTCTCAGGACATTGACCCATGATCAGCTTCTCAGGCACTGAGCATCTTATTTAAAAACTGTACCCACTCCTGTATTGTATCCCCTTTTCCACACTCTTTTCCCAGCTTAATTTTTCTCCAGCGTGCTTATTCCCATCTGACATATTATTTATCTTACCCATTTGTTTAGTTTATGTCTCTTCTACTAGAATGGCAACTCCATGAAGGCTTAGATGTTTGTCTCTTTTATTTACTGAAGCATCAGTGCCCAGCACACAGATATTTAATACATATTTATTTATACATATGTATCTAGGTATATATACTGAATAGATGTAATAAATAGCACTGTCATGGTCTTTAGAAACATGCAATCAAATAGGAGCAATGCCTGAAAAATAAATAATGAGCTAGATTTGAAGCAAGTTAGAAATCAAGAGCTATGGTTGTTCAGAGGGTAGAACACTTCACTGGCCTGGCTGCATGAGCCTGCTAAAACCCCAGCTCTGATTTTCCTACCGGTGTGGAGTCCTGGAAAAAACCCGAGGTTCGTGTTGCAAGGACACAAGGGCTCCTTGCTACAGGATCCTTCAATGAGACCAAAAAGGGGTTCTTGGGGAGAGGTGAGCACATACAATGTGCCAGGCTTCATTAGCTCTTGGTGGCTGTTCCAATCGGGGCTCCCTCTCTATCCTCCGCAAATCTCTCACAAATAAACCCTAGTGAAAATGCAACTCCACCTCTCAGGCAGGGAATATTCTGGGGCTTGTGGCTGCCTTTTGCAGATGTCAGCGGCTGGGGGATGCAAAGTCAGTGTGATGGCTCATGGCCGAGTCTGACAGGACATGTCAGGGTCGTGCTAGTTATCCTGGAGCCTAACTGGATCTTGAGGATAAATCTCCTATGTTGGTAGCATTTAAAAATACGTGGCAGCGTTTCAGGCATGATTACTTCTGAATTATCTGGGGGATTCATCAGGTTTGACTCTAGATGCGTAATGAGTTTACCAAATTGTGGGTGTTAGGGAGATACTAATCCCATATGAAACCTCACAATTCATTCATGTGCCATTTGTTTTCATTCTTCCTTTCTTTCTTTCTTTTTTTAAATAAGAAGGGTAATTAGTTTAAATTATTTGTACTTGTACAAGGTCTTGAAACACACACCAGAGAACTCAATAAGTGGAAAGGTTGGGAGATAGCATTAATTGGGATGAAGGGTTCATAAAGCAGTAGATGTTCAATTTTCTCATTTGGGGTGGTAATAATAGGTCTAATCATGGCACCTCGATAAAGTCGTGGGAAGTCCCTAATTAACGTTTCTGAAATCAGATATTGAAAAGACGGTGGAGGAAGCCACCATGCCAACTGGAGGATGAGGCAAAAACGGGGAACTCGACCTTGTTTTAAGCAAAGAAGAAAAGATGAGATGGCGAGGGCTTGTTATAATCCTTCTGGGCCAAGAACGAGACAGGCCCAGGTACCTGATGCTCATCTGTCTGGAGAATTCCAGTAAGAAGCCCCCAAGCAGCTGGGGTTCAGCCCCTTAGAATGGAAGGATGGGCTTCTTTGGATTGAGGCTCAGTCTCTCAGGCCCCTTTTTTGTTCCTTATGTGCAATTGGCACGCTGGCCAATGGGCCCGGGCTGGAGTCTCTGTGGGTTGGTGGACAGTCAGCCAACTGCCTTTCTTCCTTCGGGCATGGGGAAGAACCAAGGTGGGAGAGGGCCTTGGCCAAGCTCCCCAGGGAGACTGTAGTATTTGTAACAATTGCTACCATACCTTGGACACATCCAAAATGTCAGGCATAGCGCTCGGCACTTTGCACACATTATACCATTGCAACTTCATAACAGCCTTATGGGGTAGATTAGGGGTGTCCAACCTTTTGGCTTCCCTGGGAGAACTGTCTTGGGCCCTCCATAAAATACACTAGTACTAAAAATAGCTGACGAGCTATAAAAAAAAAAAAAAGCAGTCACAAAAAAATCTCATAATGTTTTAAGAATTTATGTTGGGCCTCATTCAAAGCCATGCTGAGCTGCAGGTTGGATACCCCTGCTATAGACACTATTGTCACCTCCACTTCACAGGTCAGGGCATGCCACTTGTCCAGGGTCATCCTTTAATCAGTAAGCTGCAGGCTGGGACAATGGGGACGTCTGATTCTGAAGCACTACACTTCATTACTATGCATCATGGCCTCCGTGTTCCCTGTTGTCCCAAACATCAATGCTGCTATTCTGACCCCATCATTACTACTCCGATTATCACTGCCCCAAATGCGGGACTTTGAAGAGTTACATTTTTTTTTTGAAATTTTCATCTCACATTTTCACTTCAAGGGCAATCTGGCAGGTCCCAGGCCTTTAGATTTCCCTCCCTGAGGTCCTCTTCTGTGGAACAGTGACCAAAGTGCCAGCCACCTCACAGGTGTCCCACTGCCACCAGAAAGAGCTCCACAGCAGTTAACGCCGACAGGAATTCTGCTTTGGATGTGACACCAGCTTAATTTATATTTGATTAAAAAAGAGTCATTCATTCATGCATTCAGTGGCGGTATTTGTTAAATGTCTCCTACGCTCTTAATTGGGTTTTGTTGGGGGAAATGAGGGGGGGGGCAGGAATAATAAAGCTTACGCCAGACACCTTGTTTATAATTTTCTTGGGAAGAATATATATACACAACTGAAAAGTTAAGTAAACAAGTGAGTGATTGGATTGAATCACCAAGCGACTGAGAGACACAGACAATGAGCTTTCTACAGTCAAACACAGGGAGACAGTACTGGGGCCTGGTGTGGTCCAGGGAGGCTTCTCGGAAGAAGTGGGGTGTGAATTGCTCACTGAAGGAGGGACAGGGACAGAGTAGCAGAAGGGTCTCCAGCTGGACCCAGTCAAGAAGCCAAACCCTTGCCTCAGTCCGTAACGAGGTGCTTGACCTTGGGGTGAATCACTCCCCAGTGCCTCGCTTCCTTTGCTATAAGGTGAACTTCATGGTCCCTCACAGGGTCATTATGAACTTCAAATAAGGATAATAAATGGGCATGAAAGTGCCCTGAGAGATAAGAGTGCAGTGCAGTACAAACACTAGATATCTCCTGAGGAAAAGCAGCCCCAGAGGCAGGCACGTTATAAACACAAATCTCCATGTGCCAGTCTTCGAGTTCCTTTCAAGGTCACTGGGACACTCAGACCCAGCTCTGGCGTGGCAGCCTGCAGGTGACGTGTTGCTGGCCAGGGCAATGAGTACAGCCCACGCGGCTAGTGGGGAAGCTGCGCCAGATGTGGTTAGACCAAGGCCCGATCCTGACGGCTCATAGACTTGAAAGGAACATAGGGCACAGGGACCCGGGAATGAGGAGGGGTAAGGGGCTGGAAGGCTCTTGAAGTTCCCCTTGTCTCTTCTGCTATCAAATGAGAAACCACATCTTGATTCTCCTCCAGCCACATTCAGTTGTACCCAAAAGAGTAGTGGTAAAAATACCTCGTAAACGCCTGATGGTAGATCCAAGGGGACATCCCCTAACCTCTCCTTACAGGGGGCCCGGGAAGGTAACAGTCGAATCTTCCACGTCTTTATGGTTTCCCTGCACCCCAGGCCCAAAGCCTCAGTCACAGCGAGGCTGCAGCCCTCAACTGTACAGGTTAGTGCCCTTGAACCTCTCCACCGCGCGCCTCTGGCCCCAAGGAGAGCCCGGCTACATTACCGTGCACTCGGAGCATCTCCTTGACTGTTCTTGGATCTCTGCATTCAGCTTCATCGGGCTGATAAGTGAGGGGCTCATGATTCGGAGATCTAAGTGGGAGACACCTTTTCTCCTGGGAAAACTAATTATATTGCTACAAGCTCCCAAAGGAGTCTTGTCCTTAGCATCCAGAACTTTTGCCACTTTAGTGATAGGAAGAAGAGACAACCACAAGATGGGTCTCGAATACCTAAACTGCAAAGAATCTTAAGGGCATCGTGTCCTTTTTCCTGCCCTCCAAACATCTGCCTCGAAAATACTGAAGATTGAGATAAACTTGGCCGTTTTGGGAAGCCCTCCGAGAAAGGAGCTTCCTATGGGTAACTTTTCAAGATAAAGGGGGTGCCCCCTTGTTCAGACAGATGCCCCACCTAAGAATAGGACGGCCCTAGAATCCCCTTCTGCATCTCTCTAGAGAGGGTGTTTCGCTTGGACCAACCACAGCTCTCCAACCGGATAGCACCCAGCCTGACGTGGTGAGAGGTCTGAGTCCCTTAGACTCACGGACTCTCGAGCTTCAGCAAAGTCCCACATATCTAAACTTCGATTTGCTTTCTCTCCCACACTGCTTCGGTGCTTTTCAATTTTGTTTTAGGCCTTGAGTGTCTTAAGGGTTTGCTTCTTTAAAGCTTATGCCGCCGCCTCCTCCTAAGTATTCTTAGTAACCTATTAAGTGCTAGGCCAGGGGTCTGCAGAGGGTTGTTCACACACCAGAGGTACCTCCTGGTCTCTCTTGGGCTTAAGGAAGCAGCTCAAACTGGCAGGTTTTAATTTAGGATGAAAGAAGACTGGGAGAAATGGGCTTAGCGTGCCCCCTGGCAAACACCGCGTGAAACCTGGGTGGTTGCCCACAGTGAACAGGCGGTGGGGGACCACAGCTGTTTGTGGTGACAGCTTGTGATTGGGCAGTTCTGCCAAAGACTTGGGAAAGGGAGACTGAACGGTTCAGGGTTGCGCTATGGAAAGAGGGATAAGGAGGGGGATTTGTCCCTTGAGTCAGGATCATTTTTCGAGATGTCAGAGGCTCATCCAGGAGCGCTTTGCTGCCGCTCGCTTTGATCTAGGAAACACTATCAGCGGGCTCTCTCAAAATTAGGTCACGTCTTGTAAAGGCTGGGCCACCAAGGTGCTAACTGCCGGAATTCTCCGTGGGCTTCACAGCTCTGCGCTGACGAATGGCTTCTTTGTTTCCCTGAAAAGTCTGACTCCCTGAAGCCTTTACTCGGGCCTCTTTTCTCCTTGACCCTTGCGCTACTCCCTTCCCCAAACAATGGAATCTGGAAGGTTAAAAAAATCACTTCGCTGTCAACTCCCAAACTCTCCCTCCTCCTGTCAAGTTGTTCTGCTGGCGACCCAGGGAAGGAAGCTGCCAGGTGGTGGGTGACTGGGGGGCTGGGAGCCCCTCTGAGAAGAGAGTGGATCTGTGGTGTTCACCACACAGCTGTCATGTCTGCAGCAGGGTGTGCAGTCTGCCTGCAGGGCTGTGTGACTGTGTCCCCACTGCCTCAGGGCCGCAGAATTTGGGGGAAAGTCCTGGGGGCGGGTCGCCTGGGCCTGTTTGCGCTCAGGTCTCTCTGTGGCAATAACAGGATGGAAATCCTGCCCACTCTAGTTAAATGGGGGGAGAGAAGAAAGACTAGCAACAACACATATTAGCTCTTTTTGGTTTTTGAGGACAACATTAACTTCTTTTTACTGTAGACTCTCAGTTAACTGAGACCCATTGGATTGGTAGATGCCGGATAAATGTAAGTAGACTCTCACATAACCTGCACCTGTGCTCGATCAATATTGTATCATTGCTTCGATTTTTTTGCCAGCTGCTTGAGTTCCGGTTAATGGAGAGGCTACCGTATTTAATTTTTTTGTTCGTGACACTGTTTGCTGCTGACTAAGGTCTCTTCACAACAAAAGTGACTGTAACAGGTGGGTGAGGCTGGGGCATGAGTGGGAGGAGGTGTTTGTAGCTGATTAGAAACCCCCAGCCTTAGAACTGTGTCTGGGCATAGAGTCCTTTATGTGGCTGTGAAAGGCTGTCTCTGGAACCAGAAACAGCAGGTGCTCATGGGAGCCTGGGGTGAAGGCGAGTGAGGTGAGCATGACTACAAGGGCGTGGACTCTGAAGTTAGCAAGGCGCCTCTAGCTTCTGTCATTTATATTGCTGCCATCCTGGAGTCTCTACGCTTCTTCATTTGCAAAATGAACTTTTTCATTTGCAAAAACTTTGAAATAAGACAACATATCCAGAACCCTTGGCTCACACTAAGCTTTCAACAGTTGGTAGTTATTATTATGATGGTTTTGTTATGTTTTGGGAAGAAAATAGAATAAAAGATGCTATCATTGGAGCCTCTAGAAAACCTTAAATAATAGCTTCCAACAGTTTCATCTTAAGTAGCGAAGTGTTTTTTTAATGAGATTTTACATGGAATCACATCATCTATTAATAAATTGGGTACCAGTGAGGTATAATAAAGCAGTGGGTGGCAGGTGGGGATGAGGTCTGGGGGTGTGTGGCTTCTGCTAGGTTTCCTGGATGATTGTCTGCAGAGGCTGCCTGGACCTTCTTGAAACCATAAGGTCCTGAGGGGCCCAATTAGAAAACTGCTGGGTTAGGATATTAGAGAAACAGCAGAGTGTTTCCAAAAAAGGAGAGCCCAGCCTAACATCCAGCTCGTGGCCATGCTTTAGTGAACCAAGCAACCCAACCCAGAGAAGAGTGGATTGGGGCAAGCCAGGCGGGGGGCAGGACACAGGCCTGCCAGGTGATTGCTGGTGGAATTGATACCTAGAACGTGCTCTTTGGGCAGCATCTAAAAGGGTAGCATCTTTTTTTTTTCTTGCCCAGACTGGGGCCAGAAATTATGGAAACCCAGGGCCTGCAGATGGGTTGTGATGAGGTAGAGTAAGGCGATGAAGACAACGCGATAGACGCTGTCTGTCCCCACCCCAGCAAGGACTCTGAGTGCACATCAGCTGGTTGCTGTGGCTGAGTGGAGTTGTGGGGATGTAGAAACCTGTGATGTTTGCTCATGGGAATGCTTTCCTAATTCCAGAGCTTCTTTCCCTTTTTGCTTCCTCTTAGCTGTCAGCAACATTTCCATCTGGCTTTACTTCTACCCCCTGGAAAAGACAAGGACATAATGTGACCAGATCAAGGCCAGCAAAGCCAGCAGAGCACAATGAATGATGACCCACAAAGCCCTCACCCTGGATGCCCGTGAGCGAACACACCACTGGTCCTTCTGTGGCTCAGCCTCAGCTCTCCCACTCCTGGGGGGTCTAGCAGACCCCTTTCCTCGTGGGAGTCCTTCTCAGAGCAGTATTTTTTTTTTTTAAAGATTTATTTGTTAGGCTGATTTTTGACAGAGAGAAACAGAGACAGAGAGAGACAGAGAGAAGGGGGAGGGCCCAGAGCCGTCTCCACAGTTGACATTAGTTTTCCATATAGTTTCACTCCACAGGTGGGCACAGGGCTACGCAGGGCAGGAACTGGGCCAGGAGCCTCCCGCATAGGTCTCAGCAAGAACTGAGCTGGGGGCACACCCCAGTTCAGCATGTGGGTCCGCATGGGCCGGGGCCGGGATTCGATCCTCGGTCCTCAGGGCTTCAAAGCGAGCGCTTTACCTGCTGAGCCATCCCAGCTTTCCCCAGAGCAGTATTTTTAAGACTCGCAGCTTTAACACCTGAACGCTGCCTTGTCTGTCCGGGCAATGAACAAAATAGGGCAGCGAACAAAATAGGTTCTGTCTTATAAGAATCAGGGACCTTTCCATGGTCCTGAATAATGAGGCTCCCTAGCTCACTGTGCACATCAGTAGGTAAACTCAGCTTCAAGGTGATTGTTATTTTTATACATTTTCAGGTTTAGTGCCTTTAATTCTCTGGGTGAAACTCATAACCCCAACTTCTTAAAGCACTCATTAAAAAAAAAAAAAAAAAGGAGCCACTTTGGTCCCATGCAGACTTTCTGGCCTCCTTATTCCCCATTTTGGGACTGGAGATAACTTAGGAATGTACATCACAATTTTCATGATCCATTGGCAGCTCCGTAATGAATGTTCACCATCACAATGCCCTCATTTAGCCTAATAACCTCAACAAGGTAATATTTGATTTGCACTAAGTATCTGGTTAAACAACACAAAGTATTTAACCTATTGATCTTTTATTGCTTGCCAACCCTACATTCCTCAATATACTTTTATTACTGATTTGCCGAGCTTTCCTGAATGGGATTTGCATCTTGTTAAGACCTTTTCCTTGTCTTTAGGGCTGCACAATGTCACAAGCTTTCTTGTTTTGTTGCCTGTAGGGCTTATTCCACCTTTCTGCTTCTCCACCAGATCCTCAAGATGACAACATCTGGTTAAATTACGAGGAGTAGGGTCCTTTATGTAACCATGAATCCTACTGCTTACTTTAGAAAGTCAATGATCACATAAACCACTGGCTTTCTTATTTTGTTTACCCCGATCTTTGAAGCATGGGAAATGGTGCAGAGTGACAACCCCATGTTAGGGAGTTGGTCACAGCTCGTGGATTGACCTAACCCTTATATCTCACAAGGAGAATAGGCCAGTGGGCATCCACCAAGAAGATCACAGAAACCCATTTCTACTGGCCAATTAGGTGGTTCATTCTTCTAGTCTGAACCACCTTTTAGAAAAACCACAGAAGATCATACTTTTTTCCTCTCGCCTGCAAGGATATGGACATGAATATTAATAATAATTAGGTGATTTACATGCTGTCTTTCCTTCAACAATCGCAAGCGTGCTGGGTTTGTTTATTTTTCTTTCTCTTATTTCGTAATTGGCTCTACAAAGACCAAGATAGATTCTCTGTGGTTCCTCCAAAAATGAGACTAACACCTTCTAGGATTAAAAGAATTCAATGAAAAAACACAGCAATGCTGGCCACCTAGGAAGTACTCAGTGAACAGTAGCTATTATTACTGTATCATCTAAGACGGTTTTGTGACTTGTGGGTTGGCCACGCATTTCTGAACAGGGTCAGCTGGGGAGAAAATACATGGGCTCAAGTGCCTGGACATTTTGCTCAGCCCACATGGTAAAGCTGGTCTCATCTATGGTCCCTGCTGGCTCAACAAAAGCCAGATTTGGACTATAAATAGTGACTCATGGAGAAAAGGGCTCTGAAATGCAGTGTTCCCCTTCATTCAAGCCATGGCCCCAAATCAGAAGCAGCGTCAAATCTCCAAACAGAGGTTCTCAACAGGTGACTCCCGAAGGGTGTGTGTTCCACAGCAACGCAAATGAAAGAACCCGCCCCAGACATCGGAAATAAAATTGCTGTGAATGGGCCCCAGGCATTTGCAATTAAAACGAGCTCCCTGGGTGATTCTCATGTTCAGTGAGATTAGAGAACCACTTCCTACCAAGTGAGTTCCCTTCCCTCAAGAACGTGCAGTGAACTTGCAAGAAAGGCTGGGGGTTGAGAGGTGCTTACTCTGCAGTAGCATCTGACAGGTGGCATTTTGGTTTTGAAAGAGGACCTGGAAATTTAGGGTGGCCACCAGGAAGGGGTAGCTATGTAGCTCACAGACACAGTGCCTTGGGGTACCTCCCCACAGCTTTGATAGGTCTGAAGCAGAGTGTGGGCACCCAGGACAAAGTGGGGGCTCCTGGTGGGCAGGGACAAACCCTGCAGAGCCCACAAAACGACTGAAACAGAGGCCATGATCCTCTTTGTTGCCTCTGCAAGTAGCCCAGGGAGCAGTTTAAACACCATGTTGGCTTCCCTGTTCCTCAGGGGGCAGTCGGGATGCCTACCCCCACTTCTGAGCAATGTTACCTCAGACAATGCAAGCTCACATACACACGAAACCCAGACAGTCCACAGAAAACACCATGCTGCCCGGACACACTCATGCCTTCACTCTTACACTCCTTGCATCGCTGCATTTATCCCAAAGCCGCTCCAAGTGATTTTCAGATGTTCTGCTCTCTTGGATTATCGGCACCACAGCTTGCTACCATGAGTGTGGCTCACTGAGGACGGACTGTGTGTCTTGGACCATTTCCGAGAAGGGAACCCAGTGCCTGGATGAGAAGAACTTCTCAAGAGGCAAGTAAATGACTAGAAATGCGAGACTGATGTCCATTGGCAGAGGAGCAAACTTTTAAAAATGCTCAGATCCAACATGGATGGACCTAGAGACCATCTTATTAAGTGAAATAAGTCAGAATGAAAGAATTCGGAAACATATGACCTCACTTATAGGTGGAATATAAAACTGAAAGTTACAAAGACACAGAGACCTATGGACACACCCAATAACTTGGTGATTGC
>PVKE010000429.1:0-29968 GCA_004027555.1 Craseonycteris thonglongyai
TCTCTCTCTCTCTCTCACTTTCCCTCAAACAATAAAATAAATCTTTTTTTTAAAGACAGAAACTGTCAACCTAGATTTAAAGAATCCCTTAATTATGTGTTGTTTATAAGAAACTCATTTCAAATATAATTATATAAGAAAATCAAAGTAAACCAATGGGAAAAGATATATGATGAAAATACTAATAAGAAAACTAGAGTGGCTATTTTAACATCAAATGAAGGTGACTTCAAAGCAAAGAAAATTACAAAAGATTAGGAAAGATATTACATTGTGATAAAAGGGTGGATTCACAAAGATATAACAATTCTAAAGTGTTTGCACCTCACAGCAGGGCTTCAAACTACATGAATTGAAAACTCACAGAACTAAAAAAAATAATAATAGAATTCACAATTATAGCAGGAGATTTTTTTTTAAGATTTTATTGTTTTTGACAGAGACAGAGAGAGACAGAGAGAAGGAGGAGGGCCCAGAGCAGTTTCCATAGTTGTACATCATCAGTTTTTGACATGGTTTCATTCCACACAGGTGGGCGGGGGCCACGCAGGGCGGGGGCCACGCAGGGCGGGAACTGGGCTGGGGGCCTCCTGAATGGGAGGCATGCCCCCCCGAGCCAGGGGCCCAACTGGGGGACAAGAACCAAACCGGGGGCCTCCCACATGGGAAGCACACTTCAGTTCAGCAAATGGGTCCACACAGGCCAGGGCTGGGATTCGATCCTCAATCCCTGGGGCTGCAAAGCAAGTGCTTAAGCCATCCTGGCTACCCCTAATAGGAAACTTTAACACTACTCTTTTACTAATAACTAGAAAAAACAAACAAAAAATCCTGGATCATAAAACAAACCTTAACAAATTAAAATAATTAAAACTGTACAAACTTAATTATCTGAACATAACAAAATTAAACTGGAAATAAATAACAGAAAGAGAATAAGAAAATTACCAAGCACTTGGAAATTTTACAATACACTTCTAAATAATCTATGGGTCAAAGAAGAAGTCTCAAAAGGCATTAGAACATAGTTTAAATTAAACTGAAATACATGAAAATATAATCTATTAAAATATGTGGAATGCAGCTAACGTAGTGCTTAGAGGAGGAATTTTTAGCTTTAAGTGCTCCTATCAGAAAAGAAGAGAGGTGTCAATTCCACAAGACACGTACGGCTGTATCAGACTCCACAGACATTAAAAGCATAGGAATTATACCATGTACAACTCTATACATATCAAGTTAACAACTTAAATGAAATGGTCTCTTTCTCAAAAACCACAAACTATCAAAATTCACTCACATGAGCTAGGTCATCTGAATAGTGTTATAACTATTAAAGAAATTTAATTTATAGTTTAAAAACTTCCTGAAATAGAGAATTCCAGGACTAGATGACAAATTTTACCAAACATTGAAAGAGTCTACACAAAATCCTTCAAAAAAATGAAAGAGGAGGAGGCACTTCAAAACTTGCTTTGTGAGGATGTCGTTATCCTGATACCCAAACGAGACAAAAAATAGTACAAAAAAATTATACATCAATATCCCTCATGCATATAGACACTAATATCATCAACAAAATAATGAATAAATAAAGCTGATCAATATACAAAAAGAATAACTCACTATGACTAAGTGGGGTCTGTCCTAGATAAAATCAATTAGTCAAATCCACCAGATGAACCATCTAAAGAAGAAAAACCATATGATTATATCCACTGATACAAACAAGAAATTGGAAAAATTTAACATGCATTCATAATAAAAGTTCTCAACCAACCAAGACTATAAGGGAACTTTCTCAACCTGATAAAGGGCATCTACAACAACCCTACAACTAACATATTTACTGGTAAAAGATAGTTTCTCCTAAAATCAGAAACAAAAATGATGCTCGCTCACACTACTCCTATTTCGTATTGTACTAGAATCCTCACAAGTGTAATAAGGGAAGAAAAGTATGGTGAAGGCATAAGACTTAAAACATGAAGTATTAAAATTGGCCCTATCTGCAGACAACATGACTGTCTACCGTATATAGAAAGTCTCAAGGAAACTACAATAATAATACCGTAATAACAGCAACAACAATAGCAACATTCTAAGAATATGAGAGTTTAACAAGGTTATAGAACACAAAATCAACACACAAAAATTTACTGTATTTCTATATACTAACAATATTTAATTTGAAACCAAAACAATGTCATTTAGAGTAGTTTCAAAAGAATGAAATACTTCGGTATAGATCTACTATAATATATTCCGAATCTGATGCTAAAATTTTTTAAAATGCTAATGAAAGAAATCAAAGATGACCTAAGTAAATGGTTAAAAACATTCTGTTCATGGGTTGGAAGACTCAGCATAGTAAAAGTGCTGATTCTCCCTAAATTGACCTATAGGTTCAATATAATTGTATTAAAATCCTCATAAAAAATTTTTATAGCTATTTAGTAGAATGCACAAATTAATTGTAAAATTTACAAGGAATGAGAATAGCTAAAACTGTTCTGAAGGAGAAGAACAAATTTAGAGAAATCAAGCTACACAGTTTTATGACTTACTATAACGCCACAGTATCGAGACAATGTCATACTGATGAAGAAATAGATACACAGATCATTAAAACAGAGTAGAGAGTCCAAGAACAGACCCACACAAATATGGATAATTGGTTTTTCATAGGGATGTAAAAGCTGTTCAATAGAGAAAGACTAGTCCATTCACCAAATATTGTTGCAACAGAGATCTTACTGAAAAATGGTAACTGTAATAATTATTATTATAATAAACCTCAGCTTAAGCATTACTAGGCATGTCCAACCTGTGGCTTAAGACAGGTTTGAATGTGGCCCAATATAAATTCTTAAAACATTATGAGATTTTTTTGCAACCTATTTTTTAGCTCATCAGCTATCATTAGTATTAGTATATTTTCTGTGTGGCCCAAGACAATTCTTCTTCCAATGTGGCCCAGAGAAGCCAAAAAGTTGGACACCTCTGCATTACACAATGATATAAAATTTAACTCACAATATATCATAAATCTAAGTGTAAAAAATAAAATTAGAAAGCTTTTAAAAGAAAACATAAGAGAACATCTTTGTGACTTGGGAGTTACCAAAGAGTTCTTAGAATACCATATAATCTCCCTTATATGTGAAATCTAAAGAACAGAATAAACAACCAAAACAGAAATCGATTCATTGATTTAGAGAACAAATTGGTGGTTGTTAGGTAGGAGGGGGTGGGGATGGGTGAGAAAGGTGAAGGAATTAGAAGTACAAATTGACAGTCACAAAATAGTGATTAGGGATGTGAAATACAGTGTGGAGAATCTAGGCAATAATGTTGTAAAAACTCTGATGGTGGCAGATGGACACTAGACCTATTGAGGGGAACACTTCATAAATGATGTAAATGCTTACTCACTGTGCTACACACCTGAAAATAAAAAATGAAAGAGTTCTCAGACATAATACAAGAAGCATGATTCATAAAGGAAATCTCACTCTCTAGAGAAATTCACCCTAGAAAAATATAAATTTCAGTGTACACGAGAATCTATACACAAGTGGTTATCAAAGCTCTGTTCATAATTCTCAAAAACTGCAACCAACCCAATGTCCTTCGATGGGTGAATGGATAAATACACTAGGGTACATCTACACCATGGAGTAGTATCAACAATAACAAAGAACAAACTATTATACATGGGGAGCCTGGGATGAATCACACAGACGTTATGTGGAATGAAGGAAACCAGTCTCAAAAGATTACATCCTAGATGATTTGATCCACTCATACGACTCACCACACAAAACTGTGGTGAAGAGCCAGTTGGTGGTGGAGGCAATGTGACCAGCCAGGGAAAGATGGAGGAATTTCAGGGGGTAGCAGAACTGTTCTGTATCCTGATTGTAGTGGCTACATGGATATAGTCATGTGCTAAAATTCCTAGAACTGCACATCCCTGACACTCCCAGTATTACTGGATGGTCCCTTCAAAAAATAAAATTAAAACTAAAGTGAACAACAAGCTCCTAGAGACTGGCAGGGAAGCATCACTAACCTCTCCTGGCCAGAGAGGGTTGTAGCTAAGACAGCTCTGACTGACCTGAAGTCAGCTTCCCTGCAGAACCACGCTGTGGGGTGTTCTCTAGGCTCTCCCTCTACCCTGCCCTCGCCCACCAGACACAGCTGGCCTCCCTGCTCAACCTACAATTCAAAAAAAGTCCTCCTCCTGGCCCTGATGTTGCCAAGAAATAAGCACTCTAATACAAGGCAGGAGAGAAGGAGGGCAGGAGCCCACTCATACATCCTTCTCCCACCCTCGTGCAGCCACTCAGCGGGACCTTCTCAGGAAACAAGGAGAGGTGAGTGGCTTTTCGGGCTGTCACCAGAGGAGGAGGAGAGCCACCGATGGCCTGCTGGAACTCGTCCCTGAGCCTCTGTGGCTATTTTTGCCTTGTGAATGCACGGCAGGGAGTGGGCCACGCTGGGCCCGCGGCCATGTGTATTTGTGTGTATGTGTGAACCACGCACATGAGCGAGGAGAGCAAGAGGCTTTCTGAGAGACACGGAGTGGGTGGCTGCTGCTGCCGTGGTGCACATAACCAAACCCAAATCATCAAGCAAGTAATTACTGCAATCAGACACAGGGGCGTCCGCCTGCGTCAGCAGCCCTGGCTCTGCTCCCCACGCCAGGGTGCTAAGAGCTGGAAGGGGCCCAGGCTAGGCGAGGAGGGGCTGCTTTAGGCTCCTGGCGGGGGTGTGGGGGTGATAGCCTCTCCTGACCTCAGGAGAACGTAACAGCAGATACACTGCATGCAGCTGAACTTGTCCAAGGAGCAAGCGGAGCCACATAATGGAGCTTGATTCAAGCCCCCGTTTGCTGACACAGGCACGGCCCTGCCCAGCCACAGACCCGCTGCCTACACGCCCCTGCTGTCTCAGAGTCCGGCCCCTGGTTTTCCCCTGCTCCTGTTCTAGTAGTGAGAGCTCCGGGAAAGGGGTTTGTCTGGCATTGCCTGGGGGACAGCAAGCCGGGGTGCAATAAAACCAGCAGCAGAGCCACTGTGTCCCTGGTCAGTAAAGGGTACCAAGGAAAAACACGGCCACTCTGCTGTCACCAAAAGGCCCATTAGCCAATTCCAGGAGTTCTTAATCTGAATGTGTCATAACCAGAGTATTGTTGAGACTTGGAGTTCCTGGGGCCGGAGAGTTGGTATTTCAAACACCCATGTGTTCCTGCTGTCATCTGAGCTTAGAAGCCAACCTATCAGGAAGGGCTGTGGGCCTATAGGAGGTAGGAGGCCGGAGCACACACACCCCCCCACCCCCCCCCCGTGTCATCGCAGGGGTGGACGGTGCAAACCGTGCTGGGCTCAGCTTCCTGGGCAGCTAGAGGAGGACAATCACAGCAGTCTAGCACACCCCCATGAGTGCCGCGCTGGCTCTGAAAGTGCCCGACAGCCACGCTGAAGGTCCACGTGCTGATCTACAAGCACAGGAGGCGTGTCCAACCTGCGGCCCAGGAAGACTCTGAATTCGGCCCAACGCACATTCTTTAAACATTATGAGATGTTTCTGAGACCTTCTTTGTAGCTCATCCGCTGTCACTTGTGTTCATGTATTTTATGTGTGGCCCAAGACAATTCTTCCAGTGTGGCATAGGGAAGCCCCAAGGTTGGACACCCTTGATCTAAGCATGCTGAACTACCCCCTGGGCTCAGCCGTGGGCACTTTCAGACAGAAGCATTGTTCTTCTCCAAAACAAATAGGGGACCTTTGTCTCAGGATAAACTTAGGGGAGCCAGGGGTCTGGAGACATGATCCCCTCAGAAGAACTGTATGGACCCAGGAGAGGAGGAACAGGGGCTGACATGAGTGCTCACATGGCAGTGACCTGGCACAGAACGGGACTCAGACCTGCGTAAGGCCCTTTATCCAGAGCACAGGACCCTACCAGGGTCCATAAATCTGCATCAATTTGGTTTTCCCCAACCTACAGACAGTCTTCCTTCTACCTCTGAGAAGCTGAGCGCTTCAGGATCGGGCTGTCGGGTGGGTCACAGGAGCCCTGGGTGGGGGGAACCCTGGGAAGGCCCATGGGGGTATTGGTACCCTCCTTTCCCAAGCCACGTGTCCTCAGGCCGCTAGCCCTCCCACACTCAAGTTCAGAGGCTGCAGAAGGTAAACCTGGGTGCGGCACCATTATACCTAGAATGGTGCAAACTACATCATCTGTAACCTTTTCTCACAACGGGCGGTTTTCAAACAGCTGTAATTTATGGATGTTCTTCCGAGAGGAATTAGTCAATATATTTGTTTTCCCTTTGATATAGAGCCACGGGAGTGCGTCAGGCATGAGGTTTATTAAGCCTTGCCAATTTGCTGCCGCTTCACAGCGCTATAGATTTTGCTGGTGGAGTGGGCTGGTTCCACCCAACACAGAAAAATCATTCAGAATGCTGAAAAGCCTTCCGGCTCTGGGAACACAGAGCACTCGGGGAGATGGGTGATGGCTTTGGGAACGAGGTTCCTGGCTCCTGCTGTCCTGGCTGTGGGGGAGTAAAGGGACCAGGGCAGCCCCGTGGGTCTGTGGGCTGCAGACAAACACAAGGGCCAAGGCAGCTGAGACTGCACCTTGCATTCCGCATCCCCTCACTGCGGCTGAGGCTAGTCCCCATCCCCAGCGGTCTAGAGAGCCCTGGCAAGCAGCCAGACCAGGCGTTCTAGCCCTACCAGGTGCTCGCCAGCTCAGGAAATGATGCCGTCCCCTCCCCAGCCCCCTGAAACACGGCACAGCTTCCACAGTCAGCCCAGGGTACCTGCAGGTCCAAGAGCCTCCCTGGGGGCAGGCAGCCTAGGTAAGCAGTACCCCCGTGGAAGGGACGCAGGGGTCCCCCAACTTCAGTCTGTATGAGATCTGCCTGGGTGTCCGGGTATAATGCAGATTCTCAGGCACAACCCAAAACCACTGTGTGGTTCAGTAGGTCTGGGGAGGCCAGGATTCCACATTTATATAGTAGCCTCCTTTCAGATCAAACTCACTGACCCCCCTCCTCACCTCAGATATAGGAAAACCTTAGGTGAATCAGGATTTTCTCTACCTGAGTAGGATGGTGTTGCTTCCAGCAAGACTCAATGAATGTCATGAATACCAGAAAAAATCATAAACTGTCCAACTTAAATGTTACCAGTGTGGGTTACGTGTCCACGGACCGGACCACACTGAAGATATCTCCCCAATTCATCCAAATCATCAGAGCTGTCACTTACCAGGTACCTGGAACATGCTGTGAGCCCAGGTCCCCGGGCTGACAGCCTTGCAGGCAGGTTCCATTCCTGGAGAGAGTAGGTGACTTGCCCCTGGGCACACAGCCGGCCAGCCAGGGCCAAGGTGGCATGTGAGCAGGTGTGTCTGGCTGCGACTGGTACGATCTTTTTGGTCTCCCGGCGCCTTCTTTGCCGTGTGCCTGCACCAGGCAGAGTCCCACAACTCTCCCTAACGAGCACCTGCAGGCACACACTGCTTTCCTTGCCTTTGCTCTTTTCCCAGGGAACTGATGACTTTCTTCTCAGGAGGCCACTTTAAACAGCACGCCACACTGACTATTTTGGTCCTGGGGGCCGGACTACTTGGTTCAAAGTTCAGCTCTGTTGCTTTCTAGTTGTGTGACGTTGGCCAGTTTAGCGGACCTTGCTTAGGCTCAGTTCTTCATCGGCAAAGGAAGATAATCGTTAAACCTAGTGCAGAGTAGCTGCTTGCTTTATGTGAGTTAAAATACACAAAGCTCGGATTCAGCACTTTAGAAGTGCCCATTCTTCTTTCTGCTCCCACATGTCATACAGCAGGCCTATGCTGTCTGGCTGCACGCAGGGGGGTCATGGGAAGGACTCATCTAAGGTATCTGGGCCCTGAGCACTTGAATAATTTTAGTTTTCAGTCCCATGAGGGGAAAAACCACTCCACACATGCATGTGTGAGTGCACACACTCACACACACGTACATGCATCATCCCTTTGGGTGGGCAGATTTGAACTGCTGAAATCAGAAGAGTTGGGTGTGGCCCAGAAGGGCTGGCCCCCAGAAGCAGTGGGGAGATGCAACATCTGATCCCACCAGAATGGGAATTAGGAGGGTCACAGAATCCAGCACATGGAGCCCATGGGGCAGAAGAGAATTGATGAGAAAGGCAGATGCTGGGAGCTTGTAAATGCGAGACACTGCAGATGTGTAAAGTCAGGGATGGGTGAGGACCAGGACCAAGTGAGGGCTGAAAATAAGCCCCATCACTGCCTCCAGACAACTGCATCCAAGCGGCCACATCAGAGCAGTCCACATGCATGCATGCACACACACATACCCGGACACACACATACATACACACAGACACACACATGGATACACACAGATACACACGGACAGGGACGCTCACATCGCTCCAGCACCGCATCCCTGGGCCTGTTTGCCCAGAGGCCCTCCACGGGCACAGCTGTTGGAATATAAGGAAATGGGGTAAGAAATCCAAGGTCTGCTGATAAAATCAGGGATCAGGAAGAGTCAATTGACTTTATAATGACACAGAAAGCCAGAGGCCTCTGAGGCTCTCAGGAGACGGAAACACGAATCTTGTGTGCTTTAGTTCTGTGCATATTGACTGCCAGGAAGAGGGACCCTGCACTGTGACTGGATCCACCCAGAGGCACCTGGCTCCCAGCGGTCTGTCTGTAAGAGCCCCTCCAGGAGGACAGAAGACCATGAGGGTGGGAGGAAGGCGGGGAGAGTCGGGTGGGGAGAGATCTGACAGGCTGGCTCTCAACAGGCTGGACACCCATTTCTTCACGGACATCCCTCCACAAGTTGAATCCCTGCCACATGCTTGCCTGGCATTGAGGGCCTGTCCTTGACAGTTACAAAGATTGCAGTGAAGTACAAAGGGTGATTAGTACGTTAGTATCTCTCTCCTCGGCCAGAAGGAAAATTCAAGGTGGGCACAGAATGTGCATGTTTTGCCCACTGCTGTTCTCCAAATGCCTAGAATGTAGTACATGTTCAACAAATACAGAACATGAGAAAAGTGTGATTAACTGAACAGATAGTATGGGGGTCAGGAAAGGCAAATGGACAGTGCTGAGCATGCTCCTCAGCTGGAAAATTCTTGTCAGCATCCACCTATAGCTCAAGTGCCTAGTATTTGAGTCATGGCCCTATACACCCTTCTTGCCCCCACCCCCACCCACACCCACACCCACACCCACACCCACACCCACACCCACACCAATCCAAACAGGGCTCACAGAGTTACTTGGAGAAATCCACAAGATTGTACATCAAATCTGTCAAAGCTGGGCAAAACCCTGTCCAAGGGAAGTCATGGAGGAGGGAGTATTGCAGAAAGTGACCGAGGTAAATGGGCCCCTGATGAAATGCGCGATTTCCACGCCATATCCTGCTTCCTCCTGCGCTCCTCACCACTCTTTCCTTCCCTCAGCCTCAACCACCCTCTCTCCACCACAGCTTCCCAGGGCCCTCCAGGACCCCTCCACCCATTCCAGCAACTGCATTTATATTTAAAATGTCACACTCCTACTTCCAGAAAATGTGGAGTAAAAAAAAACCAGATTTACAATTCCTCCTGAAACAAACAAAAACGCGGACAAGAGATACACAAAACAGTGGTTCTCAGACACGGGACACGGAGTAGCACTGACAATGATGCCTGAGAGAGGGGACACACACAAGCGGAGCCCTGCGATTTCTCCCTCCTTCTGCCTGGAGAGCCTTTGCGGTGGCAGAGCAGAGAGGGGTGACCCAGAAGAAGCTGACAGTCTCCCGGGGTTGAGACAAAGCTGGGGAGGACCAGGGAACCGCAGCATGGTGGGCAGCCTTGGCAGGCTTAGGATGACTCACAGGGATCTCCACCTCCTGGGTTCACATCCCCATGGAGTCCCCTCCCACCATATTTCAAAACTGGTCACAGGTGATGGTCTATGAGGACCACAGGTTATACGAGATGGCAGTATTCATTTTGGAGGTTCTCTCTCTCTCTCTGTCTCTCAATGTCTACCTCAATCTCGATCTCTCTGTCTCTGTCTCTCTCTTATCACTTGCTCTGGGGGAAATTAGATGCCATGACATGGAAGTAGTGCTGGGAGGAGCTAAGGGGCTGGGTAGTTTGGGTCAGATAAAGATGTGAGGAAGGAGTTTTCCTGAGGACACCTCGTGTCCTCGGGAGGTTGGCAGGAAGTGCACATTGCAGACCTGTGACATGCGACAGCATGACACACCATGAAATATTTGCTAAGTGAAAGGAGGCAGACCCAAAAGGCCCTATATTGTGTGATTCCATTTATATGAAAATTTGGACTAGGCAAATTCACACAGATAAAGGAAATGAGTGGTTGTGGGGCCCTGAGGGGAAGGAGAGAAATTGGGACTGACTGCTAATGAGAACAGTTCTTTCTGGGGTGCTGCAAACTTTTGTTGAAATTAGATCATGGTAATGGTTGCAAAACATAGGAAATAGGCTGGAAACCAATGACCTGTGCACTTTAAAGTGATGGGTGTTACGTTATGTGCATTATCCCTCAGTATGAAAATATATAGCTCCTGACTGCAGACCTTAGCAAGGTGAAGAAATGGCTAGAGGAGGCTTCTCAGTGGAACCGGGGTGCTCAGCTGGTTTAGGGAAAGGCGAACAGGGCAGCCGGACAGACGGGCTTCCCCACCCAAGAGGCCTCTCCTCTCCCAGCAAGGTCCCAGGCCTGGGTGAAGAGCCTGGTCCCAGCTGTCAGGCCCACAGTCCAGGAGGCCCCAGCACACACCCTAGATGCAAGGCGTCTAAGGTGTGACCCCAGGACCACCTGCATCAGAACTAACTGGGGGCCTTGTTAGCAAAGCAGGCCCCCAGCCCCATCCCAGACGGGCTGAATGGGATTTTTAGTTTTAACAAGCTCTCTGGATAGTTCTTCGGCACACTCAAGTTTGAAGACCATTTCAAGCTAGAGTGCTTTTCAAACTCTAAAGGGCCTACACGCATTGCCTGGAGATTTTATTAACATGTAGGTGACGCTGATTCAGTGCATCTGGGGCCTGGGATTCTGCATTCCTAATGAGCTCTCAGGCCTACTCCTGTTGCTGGTCCCTGGATTCCTCCCCAAGGAGCAAGGATGAGAACAGCTTCTTCAATGTGGCTTCATATTGCAATCATCTGAGAAGCTTTAAGAACCCCAGAGGCCTGGGTCACCCTCTCTGAGATTCTGAATTGGTCTTTGGGGTGGTCTAGGCATCAGAGTTCTTAAAACTGTCCCCCAGGGAATTCTAAGACACAGCCATGGGTGCTCGCCTTGGGGGCGGGGGGCGGGGGGGTGTCTTTGGATAAGGACAGTGTGCAGAGAGGGGAGAAACTGCTTCAGCGCCTGCGTGTACACACAGGAGGTGCCTGTGCCATACCTCCAGAGCCTGCGAGAGTGGACACGGCGCAGGAATGACCAGCAGATGGGGAGCGAAGTGTTTCTGCCAGTTTCCTGCCTCAGTCCTACTTTACTCCTAGCCTGAGCCTGATAGTGGGGTCCACCTGAGGACCCAGTTCGAGGAAGCCTTGGGCAGAAGCAGGGACCCAGCACCTCCTATCTGACCCAGAATGCCCCAGCTATTGGAACCACCTTAAATCCAAGGAACAGCATTGCCAGGGAGGTCTGAGGAGGTACCTGGCAACGAGTGGGGGGTGAGGGGCCTCAGCAGTGTCACCCCATTGACTCCATCACGCCTGCTCATCCTGCATGTTCACAGCTGCCATGGCACTTGGTTATGATGGGAGAAGCTGAGAGATAGAGACCTTCCCCTTACCCAGGTGTGCCGGCGGGACTCTCGGCATTTGGAGAAAGAAACACATACACCAGGAGGAAGGACGGTGGGGAAAGCCGGGAACTCCAAGGAAAGCCGGAAAGCCAGACAGATGTCAAAAGGAACACACAGGCACTTAGGCAAGAGCGTGCCTGAGCTGCATGGAGCAGAAGCACAGGCTACGCTATTTCACTGGGAAATAAAAACGTGTCTGTAATTAATGATCCTCTAGGAACACACGGCCCTTATTCATGTAGCAATTTGGGGAAACATAATTCACTAGACATCAGGCTTGAATTGCCGGAATGGTTTTTCATCTGGAGGAGGGTTCAGGGAGAGCAGGAAGTAGAGGATGCGGCACAGGTGAGAGATTTCTAAGAGTGCCAGGGATGGGGAGCTGGGAATGGGCAGGGGCTGGGCAGGGAAGCCACGCTCATCTGCCGGGACCATGAGGAGAGGACACTACCCTCTCGACATGCTCACATGGCCCCACCTCAGCTCTATAATCGTGGAGATTGTGAGCGTGGGCTGCGGAGCCACCTGGCCTTGGTCAGATCCAGTCTCTTCCCCTTGACCAAGATGCTTAATGTCCCTGTGACTGGTTTTGCTCACCTGTAAAATAGAACATAATCATCATACCTACTCATAGAGTTAAATAGACTATCTGGGCCACAGTAAGTGCTAAATAACTAGTCTTTATTATCGTTGGCAGATGTCACCTGTGCATAAATGGGAATGATTAACAGCCCAGGGGTACAAGGAGGTCTTCCCCAGCTCCCTAGATGAGAGAGTCATGGGACAAAAGAAGAAAGAACAAAGCAAAAAATGGGATACAGTGACAAAAAATATCAGGGAAACAGTTATTGTGTGTCCTGGTCCAATGACAGCAAGCAGTGTAAGGCTGGGCTGGTGACAGGGAAAGGACAGTGGACAAAGAACCAGGACACCTGATGTGCAGTCCTAACCCTCCTTTAGGAGCTGGTGGCCTTGGGCTCACTGCTGCGTAGACAAGCACTTCTTCCTCGGGAAACTAACTCATCAGATGGTTTCTATGAACCTGTGTGGTCTAACTTGATTATTATTTTTGAATTCTGTGGTTTTAAGGGAGACTGGCACACAGGCTGAGTGAGCATGGAGGACCAGCGCAGGGGCAGGGGCAGACTGTGCATCAGTAAGCCATATGTCCTCCCAGGCAAAGCCCTGGCTCTGCGACAGAGGCCTTCGCTTCTACGGCTCAGCCATGGCCATGTTTTCTGGAGATGGATGGTACCTCCACCCTGCTCCTGAGCTGCCTGTTCACCAAGTCCTAAAGAAAAGGTCACATCTCAAAGTGCTGTCTTTCCCCGCTTCCATCTAGGGGCCCATGTTGTCCCAAATGGCACCGAATTGGACCTCTTCTCTGTTTATTTTAATTACTCTTTCCTGTATTGTCAAGTGTTCTTTGTGACTTGTTGCCTTCAGCCCATGAGCATGCACACATCTGCCTTATCCTAAAACAGATACAAAGAGAAACAGGCCTTCCTGTTGCTTCTCGACCCCTGGCTCCCTTTCCGTAACAGGCAAGCTTCTTATAAAATAATTGGCTCTAGCTGTCTCTATTCCTCATGTCCCAACCCCTTCCAGAGGCATCACTCTGACCATCAACTTCACTCTCTCCAACACCAAGGAGCTTTCTCCATTAGTTAACACTCGGTTGGGTTTCTAAGACTGGCCACGCCCATCTTTCTAGACCTTTGGTGTCCTTTGGTTTGCATGGTGCAGGTCTTGCTCATGACAGCTGGACCTCTGCCTGCACCCACACCTTAACTGCTCATAGTGTCTAGGATGCTGCATGTGACCACATTCTTCTCTTGTTCTTATATCCTTTTCATACAAGATCTCATTCATTCCCATGGTTTTAACCAACACCGAGCTACTTATTATTTCCAAATCTTTATTTCCACCAAGACAGCACTCTAAGATGTAAAACCCACGAAGGATGAAAGTTAAGTTATAAGCCCGCATACTCCATGTCTTTGAATGAATTCTCCATCGACATCTCAAACTCCATGTCCAGAAACCATCTCACTATGATTGCCTCACCTCCACATTCAGCTTTCTCTGCCTCCTGTGTCCCTGGAGCTGATAGATTACCTCCCCATCTAGCGTATCCCCAACAGTCTCCAAGCCCTGCTGACTTTACCTCCAAATTATCTCCTGTGTCCATTCGTCTCCCAATTTTTACCAGCTGTCACTGCCTTAGTTCAAGAAAATCTTCCACCTGGATTTATCAATAGTCTCCTAACTGGCCTTACTGCCTCTCAGTTCCTCCATATACCTCAACACCATGAAAGAAGTTTGATGTGCTTTTATTTTTTTGCTTGTAAGGTAGACACTTCAGTGATTGACCTAAGACCTTTGAACTTTTTCTAATGTAGGCAAATGAACCTATAAATTGTCCTCAAAGCACTGTTTTAGCTGCATCCCATACATTTCAATACGTCATATCCTCTTTTTTGCCAGTTTCAAATTTTTCTAATTTCTCTTGTAGATTCTTCTCTTATCCGTAAGTTATTGAAAAATTATTTTGATTAATTTCAACGTATTTGCTGATATACCAAATTTCTTTTGATTTTATTATATTTAATTTAATTCTGTTATAGTCAGAGAACATACTTTGAATAATTTTAATCTTATTATATTGATTGAACTTATATTAAGGCCTAGCATGTGGCCTTTCTGTAAAATGTTACATGTGCCCTTGAAAATAATGCATATTTTTGGGGGGTGGTATTTTCTATGAATAGCTATTAGGTCACATTGGTCCATAAGGTTGTTTTAGTATTATATATCCTGGTTGATTTTTTTCTCTAGATGTTGTTTTAAATATTGTAAGTATGATATTTAAATCTCCAACTATAATTGTTGAATTTCTACTTCTCCTATAATTCTGTTAGTTTGGGGCTTTCTTGTTAGGTGTAAAGATATACATTTTAACTATTATAGCTTCCTGAAACACTAGCCCTTTTATTATTATAAAATGTTTCTCTTGTTCTCTAATAATATATGAAATCTATTTTGTCTGATAATAATATAGCCATGTCAGCTCTCATATGGCTACAATTTGCATGCTATATCTTTTCCCATCCTATTAATTTCAAGCTACTTTTAGTTTTTAATCTTTTCTGTGTCTCTTATAAATAGCATATAGTTGAACCATATTTTTTTTAATCCAGTCTGACAATCTCTGCATCTTTATTGGACTGTATAATCCATCTAAACCTGATGTAATTATTATGTTTAAATTTACGTCTGTCATCTTGCTTTTTGGTTTCTATATATCTCATGCCTTTTTTCCCTTTGCTTTTTCTTTTATATCCTTTTGTTTTAAGCAATGTTTTTTGCTTAACTTCTCTCTTGTTTTTAATTTCTTGCTTTAATTTCTATGTTGATTTTTAACTACACGTTTTTCAGTTATTTTCTCAGTAGTTGTTCTATGAATTATAACATGCGTTTTAACACAACATACTTCAGGTTAACACTGATTTTATTCTGGTCAAATACTGTATAACAACTTTGCTCTAGTATAGCTCTGTTTCTTTCTCCTCTTCTACGTTATTTTCACATATATAGTGTATCTGTATATTATAAACCCAAAATGTAGCATTATAACTATCATTTAATGAAATCTTTTGTATTTTAAGAAAATTAATAAAAGGAAAGTAAAAAATACATCATTGTATTTGCTTTTATATTTATCATTTCTGGGGCTCTTCATTTCTTCCTGTGGATTTTAGTTATCATTGGTATCATTTCCTTACAGTTTAATGGATTCCATTCAATATTTCTTGTAATTCAGGTCTGCTACTCTCAGTCTTTACATGCTTAGAATCTTTTTATTTCAGGTTCAGTTTCTAAAGTCTACTTTTTTTTTCAGGCTGTACAGCTAAATTTTTTTATTAGTTTCAGGTGTACAAAACAACATGATTAGACATTTACACACCTCACACAGTGATCACCGCAGCAAGTCTACAACCCACCTGACACTGTACATAGCTACTAAAATACCACTGACTGTATTCCCTGTGCTGTACTTTTGCTGAGTATTGAACTCTTGACTAACAATATCTTTCCCAGCACTTAGTATCTATTTCATTCCACTGCCTTCTGGCCTATATTGTTTCTATTAAGAAGTCAGAAGTTAACCTTATTGTTGTTCCCCTGTATGTGATGAATCATTTTGCACCTTGGCATTTACAATTTTCTCTTGGCTTTTGGTTTTCAACAGTTTGAGTATCATATGTTTAGGTATTTATCTCCGTGGGCTTATCCTACTTGGAGTCCATTGAATTTTTTTGCTTAGTATATTAAATGCCTGACAAAGGCATCATTAAAAGTTTTTGTCATTATTCTTTTTAATGTTTTTTGTCTTTTATGTCCCTATGGTCTCCTTCTGGGGCTACCATTATATCTATCTTGGTATATTTGATGTTGTCTTGCAGGCTTCTAAGCCCTGCTCATTTTTCTTCTATTTTTTTTTTCCTCTCTCTCTCTAATCTTTAGATTCAAAATATTTTATTGACCTATCAACAAGCACATTGTTTTTCTGCCATCTCAAATCTGCTATTAAGCCCATGAAGCAAGTTTTTCATTTTGATTATGATACTTTCCAACTCCAAAATTTCCATTTGGGGTGTGTGTGTGTGCGTGTGTGTGTGTGTGTGTTAATAGTTTTTATTTCTTTTGTAAGCTTATTTTCTTTGTTGAATCATCATCATCATTTTTTCCTTTAATTTAAAAACTTTTTTTTTAAAGATTTAGTTTATTGTTTTTGACAGAGACAGAGAGAACGGGGAGGGCCCAGAGCAGTCTCCGTAGTTGTCCATCTTCAGTCTTTGACATGGTTTTGTTCCACACAGGTTGGCACAGGGCAGGAACTAGGCTGGGGGGCTCCCACATGGGAAACATAGCCCAGTTCAGCATATGAGTCCACACAGGCTGGGGCTGGGATTCAATCCTCAGTCCCTGGGGCTGCAAAGCGAGTGCTTAATCCACTGAGCAATCCTGGCCTCTTTTCCTTTAATTTTTAAAACATTTATCAAAGCTACTTTGAAGACTTTGGTAATATCTTTATCAGGACCCACTTAGAGTTTGTTTCTCTTGACTGCTGACTTTTGCTTTGCTTTTCTAACTACAGGTCATATACTTACTTGATATGTTACGTGAGTGTATGGTAGCAACTCTGGTCATCTCAACACACCACCTTGAGCCACTGCAGATTCCCATCAAGCCTAGCGCATGCCCTTACCTTGCTCTGCTCTTCCTATGGATTTGGGATCAAGTTGCTTAAGAAAGAAAGGGGTTAGGAGGAGTAGGAAAGCAGACAAGGAAGGGGAAGAGCTTCTTTACTTCAATTTCCAACGTGTAAAACAGAAAAATAATAACTCTGCTACAAGTTTTTGTGACAATCTGGATAATATATATGACATTTTATAAATTCAACACCATTATACACTCATGAAAGAATACTCTTGATATTATTTTAATCATTGTTTTCTTTCCTTGGCAGTAAGATTATTAACCTTAAATACGATGTATGGGAAAAGACACAGGGATAAAAAAAATTTTTTTAAATGCAATCAGGAACAAGCACCTAGAAGAACTATGTCCTTGACAAAGAGAAAAATCACAGAAAGCAACATGAAATGCGAAAAGAAAAAAGGACAGAGATAAGGACACTAAAGGAAAGAGAGGAAGAAGAAAGAGAAAGGAGGAAACAACAATCTTCACACTTCTGTTTCTTATTCCACCAGAAACATAATGCCAAAGTCCTTATTGGTATTGTCAACCTTGTAGTCAAAGCTTTCAAGCTCCCACAGAGCCCTGTAATAGATTTATTCTAGTTCTATAAATCAGACCACCTGAGAGGCCAGACCAGTACCTGGCAGAGAGACGAGAAGCCACGGTCCTGTCTGCTAGGAAACAGGAAAGGTGGGGTCATATCCAGAATTTGGTCATTCCCTTTCCTACCCTGTTCTTGCCCTTACAGACATGCCTCCTCACCAGCTTACTCTGCTTTGCCTCACCTTTCAGGACTCTGGTGGCTTCCCCTGGGGCTGCAGAAAGCAGTAGTCTGACCAGGGACCCAAGGAGATTCAGAGTGAACCTGTTAGGATGTGGCAAAGTGGGGTGACTGTCAGGAGATGGGGGCAAGACAAGAAAGAGGTATTGCATGTGATTCAGGGTAGCTGTGTTTCGCTTGTAATAATGCCTCAGAAGTGACGCCTGGCCACTATGAAGTCCTTCTAACTTTTGGAGAGCACAGTCACATTCATTATCCCAGTGTTTGATCATGGATAACATTCCCAGAGATCCCCATGTTTGCTCCAAAATTTTCATTTTGAATATTTGAGTTTTTGTCTTTACATTCTAAAACAAACCCAAGTTGATTTTGTGTAACTGGATTATCACTTATAAATGAATCTGGCACATCATTTTGATGTCCAAGCTTAAATGGTATGCTAGTAATCACAAATAAGAAGTACTGTGCTCATTGTTTTTGAACTAATGGGAAAAGAATAAATTATGTCGAGTTATCAAACAGCAGCCCAAAACTGTCCCTCAGAAGAACCAGTTTGTTAAGGCAACAACAAGTACCACCGCAGGCAACAATTAATTATTGTATAAAAACCATTCTACTCAGTTAACTTTGGTTATTTGAATGTTATTAGCTCTGTGGGTTTGTCTGTATTTAATTTATAAATTTGATTTGCTTTTATAGTGCTATAAGTGTAAGCATATGGAGTGTGTGCCTAGTTTATGTTTTGTAAATATATATGTAATGATACAATAAAAAATACTTTAAGTCAACAATGTAGGGAGGAGGGAGCATAAAGGTATTTTTTCTTTTAAAGGCTTATATTTATTACTAAATTGCAGGAGGAAGGGCGTGTATCATCTCCTGTTCACCACAGCCCAATGAGGGAAATAAGCAGATCAGGTATGATTGTCTCCATTGACTGAAACTGATGTTCAGAGAAGTTAAATGACAAGCCCAAGATGGCAAGACAAGAAGGGGATTATTAACCAGGGATTGATTGACTCGCAGGCCACCTACCCATCTGCACCCTGGAGGCTTCTCTCTAGACAGAGATCATGGAGTCATAGAACTGGGCATATGAGAAACTAGAAGCAGGGGTGTCCTAACTTCTGGCTCCCTGGGCCACCTTGGAAGAAGAAGAATTGTCTTGGGTCACACATACATACACTAACACCAATGATAGCTAATGAGCTTTAAAAAGGTCCGTGCATAATTTTGGTAGTGTTTTAAGAAAGTTTATTAATTTGTGTTGGGTCACATTCAAAGCCATCGTGGGCCACATTTGGCCCGTGGGCCACAGGTTGGACAAGGTTGAACTAGGTCATTTCACCCTGCCTTTTCCCAATGTATAAATCTCCCCGACAGTATTTCTGCCAGCTGGTCCAAGCCTTTATTGAGAAAGCAACAGAGACAGAGCTCTAGCCTGCCCACCGCCAAGTCTTTTCTTCAAGTGATGTGATGAGGTGGGAAGAGCACAAAGTCGCCTGTATAGAGGCTGAGCCACTGTTCTGCCAGGAGCAATAGATACGTACAGATCACACGATTAAGACCATTCTAACCTTTCCTCAAAACAACCATATTACCGTCTATTGATTAATTAACTTGATACTGTTGTCATCCACATTTTACAGACTGGGAAACTGAAGCACAGAAAAAGAAAGTGGTTTGACACATGTGTGCAATCCAAAAAACAGACAGTGGTTGCATTACCATCTCATTCATGGATGACAGTGAAAAAGAGGGGTGAGAGTGAGAGAGAACAGAAAAATACTTTCTTGGGGATGCCAGGAATACTTAGGGGTTGAGCGCTGGCCTCACAATTCCAAGGTCTGAGATTTGATTCCCGGCCCCAGCCTGTGTAACCCCATATGCTGAACTGTGGCACACCTGATAACCTCCTGAACGGTGGTGAAGGTTCTCGCCTCCCATGCAGGAGTTCCCTCAGTTTGGAGTTTGGTTTCCAATCCCCACAGCCCCACATCCACCTGTGTGGAATGAAACTATGTCACAACTAATGATGTACAACTATGGAGACTGCTCTGGGCCCTTCTCTCTCTCTCTCTCTCTCTCTCTCTCTCTCCACTCTCATTCTCTCTCCTCTCAAAAAATAAAATTTTTTTAAAGAAAAATACTTTTTTTGTAACTTCAGGAGTGATTTCTGCACACGCATGTGCGCCTGCCTTAATCATCTTAGAACCATGTAAGGGGAGGGAGAGCAGCTAAGAGGACAAGCCAAAATACTGAGGTGCTGCATGAGGTCCCGATGACATCACTGAGCCACTGAACTAAATAACTCGGGCACACTCACCTGGCCAGTCTTTTGAATGTGAAATTAAAATGTCTTATTGTTTAAGGACTTTGGGCCCCCTGGGGGTGCCTAGTTCCTCTGGGTTTGGGGATCAATTATTTGGTACTTCCTTTTGTTCCATGAGCTGCCCAGTGTCTCTACATAAACCCCTTTCTAGCTTTTAAGTTTGCCTTATTAGCTTCTGTCGCTTAAGACTAGAATCCTGGCCGTGGACCTATTTATAACAAAAGGGAGACAAGACAGTGATAAACGTGTGCCACAACAGGAAAGGACAGCTGCACACATGTCACTTGGATTAAAAACAAAAAGCCATTTGTGTATACGAAGATACATTAATTGCCAAAATGGAACTGATGAAAGAGACATAATTAGCTTCAGAGATCGGAAGAAACCAAGTTGATCTCCTAACGAGGTCTGAATCGGCCTCGCACATTAGCCACATGGCGGGGACAGAGATGAGGTGGTAGAACACAGGGAAAATGCAGACAGAGTGAACCGGTGGCAGGCAGACAGGGACCCGGGGGCCCCTGGTCCAGGATTCTTCACATTAAATTTTGTCCTGACAGGAAAAGAGAAGCCACATGAAGAAAAGAGTGCCTAGCGACTGAGAGTAGAGGAACAAGGGTGAATGTCCCCATCACCCTTTCTTTTTTTATTGTTAAATGTATTGGGGTGACATTGGTTAGTAAAAGTTACATAGATTCCAGGTGTACAATTCTACATGACTCCGTTTATGTGTTACAATATGTGTTCAGCAGCCAGAGTCAGTTCTCTTTCTAGCAACATAGATTTAGCTCCCCCTCCTCTCTCTTCCACCTCCCCCCTTACCCTCAGGTAACCACTGAACTACTGACTGTGTCCATGAGGTTGTGTTTTTTTGTAGCTTTCAGTTTTATATTCCACCTATGAGTGAAGTCATATGGTTCTTAGCTTTTTCTGTCGGGTATATTTTGCTTAGCATGATCTCAAGTTCATCTTTTCTTATCGCTGAGTGGTATTCCATTGTGTAAATGTACCACAACTTTTCTATCCAGGCATCTATCAAAGGGCACTTTGGCTGTTTCCATTACTTGGCCACCATGAACAGCGCTGCAATGAACATTGGGGCACATATGTTTTTACAGACTAAAGTTTTCAAGTCTTTTGGGTAGATACCCAGAAGGGGGATGGCTGGGTCATAGAGTAGCTCCATTCCCAATTTTCTGAGGAATCTCCACACTGTCTTCCATAGTGGCTGTACCAAGTTCCATTCCCACCAGCAGTGTATGAGGGTTCCTTTTTGTCCACAGTCTCTCCAGCACTTGTTAGCCCTTGTTTGGTTGATTATAGCCATTCTAACAGGTGTGAGGTGGTATCTCATGGTGGTTTTGATTTGCATCTCCCTAATAGCTAGTGATGTTGAGCACTTTTTCATATGTCTGTTGGCCATTTGCATGTCTTCACCTAGCACCCTTTCACTTGCTCATATACCTATTCCCTTCATGTGCTTTGGTCCTTCCGGTGAAAGGACCACCAGTGTATCCCCAGGTCTCAGCCTATGGCCCCCAGGACCAAGTCTCAGAACCAGCTGAGTGACTCCCAGCTCCCATTCAAACTACTGAATTGAATCTCTGGGTGTGAGTCCCTGTAATTTGTCATCCAAGACGCCACCTAAATGTCACCAGGACACTGAAGCAAACTCCAAGGTAATTTGTGGTTGCTCAGAAGCCCATGAGAAAAAGGCAACATTTGACCCCAATAAATAAATCTCTAATTTTGAAATCTCAGTCACTATGGTTTAGAAGTAGCATAAACCAGGCATGAGATAGATGAAATGGGTAAAAAGTACTTCTCTCTCTAAGAATAAGGACAGCCAAATATTTTTCTTTCCCCAACGCCCCGGGCCCACTGCTCCCCGCCCCCAGACTAAGTTAGGTGCGCGTTCTTCAGTTTTTCCCAGCTGCTTTCTGTTGCCTTCTGTTACAGTGACTAGATCATATGCCCTTCTCCTCCGCTAAGTCAAGCGCTGACTTACGGGCACAAACTGGCTAGTTCAGCTCTCCAACCCCACAGCTCAGCCCACTGCCTGGGACACAGTGGAGTTCTGTGGGCTCTGTGAACATCAACAAGCCCTTCCGTAGCACTGCTTTTGTGGTCAGCACTCTGCTAGATGCTCTACACATATTCACTCATTGCATCCTTCCAACCATCCCATTTCCAGATGGAGGCAATAACGCTCAGAGAGGT
The DNA here is from genome assembly GCA_004027555.1 of Craseonycteris thonglongyai. Classification (NCBI taxonomy): domain Eukaryota; kingdom Metazoa; phylum Chordata; class Mammalia; order Chiroptera; family Craseonycteridae; genus Craseonycteris; species Craseonycteris thonglongyai. Next base: position 22,472 of record PVKE010000429.1, read on the forward strand.
TAGGTGCCTCACTCAAGGTCACACAGCTGGTACAGCCCTTTCCCCTACCCCAATATACTGTTCTCCGCCATGCTTCCTCCTACCTCCCTTAGCTTCAAGGAAGTGCCTTGAGGAAAAAAAAAGACTGTATTTCCAAGTTTCAATATTGCCTGCTGCTTTTACATTTTTGTCATTGCTTTTTATAATTAAAAGTCATCTACCTCAGAACCTTTTTGGGAAAAGGCAAAGCATGAAAGACAGGAGGTCATTGTATTGAAGACTGATTCTGGAAGGAATTTCCCAGGGTTGCCATAGCTAATTGTGTACTTAACTTGCTCACGCCGGAATTTCTCCTGCGGTTATTAACACTAAACCAGTGAAAACACACAAAGCATTGAGAACACTGTCTGTTACTGCATGTGCAACATTGCCCGGTAGTTAGTAGTGTTCTTAGTAGTAACCATCGTAGAGTCATGGGCTCTTCACTTTTAAAGGAACTCTAGGCAGAATCGGTGTCCAGCAGCATGCAAGAGCGTCTTACCTTCCAGCAGCCCCTCAATGCTCCCTGGTCTTGCGGTTGTCACACTGCAAGCTACCCGAGCTAAACTCTAGATCAAGCTTGTCCAACCCACGGCCTGCCAGCCACACAGTGCAGGACGGCTTTGAATGCGGCCCAACACACATTCCTCAACTTAATTAAAACGTTATGAGATGTTTTTGCAAACTTTTAAAACATTTTTAGCTCACCAGCTATTGTTAGTATTATTTTCTGTGTGGCCCAAGACAATTCTTCTTCCCATGTGGTCCAGGGAAGCCAAAAGGTAGGACAGGTGCTGGTAGGAATCTGTGCCCTGGGATAGACTGTGGCCATGTGGTATAAACAGCCAGGTTTTGGCAACAGGCATGGGCGATAGGGAGTAGTATCACTTTTCAGTCTTTTGTTTTCTTTCATTTTTAAGAAAAAATAGAGCTTTGTGTAAATTGTAACTAATTTTTACAATATAGACACTAAAACTTAAAAATAAAGAGAATCATAATTTGATTTTCTTCTTGCTGATATCTGTGGACAATCTTACCTTCATTTTGTCCCTGGGCTCCTAACTAGGTTACATAAATGTGTTTTTTCTTGACCATATGGAAGATAGAGTGTGAACACTAAAAGTATACACATTTGCTGCCCTGAGAATCCTGTAATGTAATGTGTGGGGGACACATGGAGGGTTGGAAAGGAGAGAGGCTGAGGCAGGCAATACGGCAAGGATAAGATAGGATAACAATAAATATATTAAGACACTCGCAAACTGAACAGCATGGAGTGGAGCGATCAACAAAGCTTTTATAGAGGCTGTCGCTTGGGGTGAGGCTTCAAGGACCCTCTGGATGTTGCATTCGGATAGAGTGCAGGCAGGCCCGAATATTTCGGACTCATCCAGAATCTACCAACTAGTCTGCACAGTTTTCTACCAGCACCTGTCCTCTGTCCTGGCCTTGCCAGGGTTGCCGCTAATGAAGCCGATCATTTTGACCTTCCTTCTAGCTCCCTGCTCTCTTCCTCAGTTTCCATTTTCCTGCCCTCCTGGATCTGGTGTGCTCATATTTTCTCTCTCTATGTATGTCTCTCTGTCTCTGTTTCTCTCCTGCTCTCTTTCTCTCTGTCTGTGTAGGTCTGTCTCTGTCTCTCTGTCTCTCTCTGGCTGTGTGTCGTTCTCTCTGAGTGTCTCTGTCTCTCTGTCTCTCTCATTGTCAATCTCATTCCCTCTCTTAGCTCATTCAATCTGGATAATGCCTCATGACTGTTCTTCAATAAGGTGAGGGAAAATGTGTCCTCCCTACTAACAAGAGAAGGACTCATTTCTCCTCCCAAATAGATCTGCAACTATTTGAAATGCACATAAACTCTAAGACTTCCTCAGCAGAGAAATGTGTCCCTAGCCACTAGTATCATTTCCTCCCGCAAAGTGATGAGGAGATAAGCAAAGGAATACCGTTGTTTTCTTATGCCATCAGCACTTTATGACTACCCTTATTTACTGTAAAAATAACATTACACATTCTGAAAGAAACATTAAAAAGGCATTTTAAAAAGCAGAAATCTCACCCATAATCATACCTATAACCTTAATATAATCTCAGCCCCTTAATGAAACGGTTAGCAATTTTTGGATTTCCTTCCAGCTTCCATGCACATACATTGACTTCACATAGTTGTAATTATTAGCAAAACTCATTTCGGGAAGAGTGTCTATCCTCCAAACAGCCCAATCTTAAGGCATTTTAAAGTGAATTTAATGTAACAAGATGACCCTGAGTGACACCAATAGTCAGATTTCTTTTTTTCAAACCTTAAAATGTAAAAAACTGTGGGCTGGCCTTGGAGCAGCCCCACCTGGGTGAGATTGAAATACCCAGACTGGGAAATGTGTGATAGGAGAGTGTGATGATTGATGCTTTCGGAGCCCAGAACCTGCAGGTGGGTGTGGCCTCTCATGAAAAGAGAGAAAAGCTAATCCTGGCGCTTTTTAAGCAGCAGCTTGGGGCAGCTGTGAGGGAAAGAACTTCCTCTTGTGTCTAGGCTGGACATGAAATTGGGCCAGTCCCAGCCCCCTGACAACTTCAAAATGCTGCTCCTGGCCACAGCGGGGCAGGAAGTGCCCCTGATAAGGAGCCAGGACAGGGAGGTTTCCCGTACCTCTGGGCCTGTGTTGTGGTTGTAATTATTCTCCATGTTACCCTTCACATCTATTATCCCGAAACGTTTAGTGACGACACTTCATGGTTACAGTCTGGTCTTGGGTATCTGGATTCATTTTCTAGGGCTGCTGGGACAATTTAACACAGACCTGGTGGCTTAAAACCACAGAGATTTCTTCTTTCACAGTTTTGGAGACCAGAAGTCTGAAATCCAGTTGTTGGCAGGACAGTGCATCTTTCAAAGATCCAGGGAGAATCCTTATTTACACCCTGGCCACCAGTGTCCCCCGGGTTGTGGCTGCATCATTCTACTCTGTCTCGATCTTCACATGGCCTTCTCCTCTGTCTATATCTTCTCATTTATTCCTTATAAGAACACTTGTCACTGGATATATGGCCTACCCGGGTAGTCTAGGATGATCTCATGTTAAGATGCCTGACTTCATGACATGTGCAAAGACTTTTTATTCTAAACAAGGTCACATTCACAGGCTCCATTTTATTTTTGAGGGGCAACCAGTCAACGTGCTGGAGTTGTGGTGCGGGGAATTAACACCAGACATTGTACCGCCTGTAGGACAGCAGTAGCCCCACTCACATAGCCAGAGTTATGGGACAGCAGCCCAGTGGGGACAGCTAGGCACAGGGGAGGTCTTACAGAGTGCCAGGGGTAAAGGATTAGCAGAAATAACAGAGAACAATGACAAAGAGATAAAATTTCAGAATGTGGGGGGAGGGGGGACAGTAATGTCTCAGTAACCTCTCCTTCTGAAGGCAGTAAGGCCCCCTTGAGTTTCAGATGCTGATCCTGCTCATTCCTAGACAGTAGACCAGAGGAAGGCTGCATCTCTCCTGCGAGAGCACACAGGTGCTCTGCTCTAGCCTCTTCATAGACTCATTTCCTGACGAATAATCAGTGACTCTAGGCTCAGAAGGCACACATGCCAAAATAAAAAGACATTTGAAGGGCACCACCATTTTATAAGAAAAACAATATGTTGGGGGTTATTGTGCGCACTAAAAATAGAATAATTAGAAGAGAAGAACCAATCATTTAAAATTAGTCCAAAAACGTTCAAAGAGATGGCAAAGAATAATTTTCCAAAAAATTATTATAGCTTGCATACAAATTAGAGTGAACACATATTTTAACACAGATTTAGTAAGCTCAGTAAAAGCAGCAGAATGGTAAAGTTGGTTCAAATGAAAATTTGGGAGATTGACTATGTATAGTCATTGCAAGAGAGATTACTGGAATATGGTTGCTAAATTCGATGCAAAACTGCTCTTACAGAGCAAAAAAAAAAACTATAATCTTTAATGTTATCTTTTTCTACCAGACAAAAATTAGCTTATTTATCATTCATCTCAAGTGAACTCATAGCTTCACACAGTATGAGCCCTAACCAGTTATAAAAAGTAAGTGAGAAGTACATGCTTAAATAATCCCTGATGGGACCAGATTATGCTCCAGTCTGATATTGTAAGGACTTGTAATTATCCCTTACTTTGGTTTCAAGCTTTGCACAATTTTTCTTAAAAGAGATAGGGCAAGATGTTAGCCATTAGAAAGAGAAATAACAAAATGCAAAAATAAAAAGACAGAAATATTTAGCATACAATCTGTAAATGTTGTTAAATAAACACAAAAGATTGAACAGCAGAAGGAAGTCAACTAAGAAAGTATTTTGTGATTTGGAAAACCAGATCGAAGAAATCTCTCAAAATAAAGTATCACTAATAGAATATATAAAAGAAAAAAATAAGAGAAATGGAGAGTAAAAAGTTAAATTGCTGATATTTAGATGAAAAGAAAATCCCAGAAAGAGAGATAAACATAAAGAGAAAGAAGAAAATATTTGAATAGTAGAAAAACATTTTCTGGAATTGAAATAAGGGATGATGGGAAAGCTGAGATGGCTCAGAGGGTTAAGAGCTGGCTTTGCAGCCCCGGAGACCAGGGATCGAATCCCGGCTCCAACCCAGGTGGACCCATAAGCTGAACTGGGGTGTGCCCCCAATTCAGTTCTTGCCGGGGCCTATGTGGGGGGCTCCCGGCCCAGTTCCTGCCCTGCACAGCCCTGTGCCCGCCTGTGGAGTGAAACTATGTGGAAAACTAATACTGTCAACTATGGAGACTGCTCTGGGTCCTCCCCCTTCTCTCTCTCTCTCTCTCTTTCTCTCTCTCTCTCTCTCTCTCTCTGTCTCTCTCTCTCTCTCTCAAAAACAATAAAAATAAATCCTTATAAAAAGAAAAAGAAATAAGGGATGAATATCTCAGATATTAAAAATGCATAAAGTGGCAAAGAGAGGAGATAAGGAAAAACCACAAATTCAACAGTTTCATGAAGTACGGGGATCAAAACTTTCATAAGCAGAAAGTACTGGACAAACTTAAATAATATATTAAAGCATTGTAAATAGGCTCAAGTATATGTAATTAAAAATACATTTTAGACTATCATTATACAAAATTGACATGTGGAATTTTTAGAATTTTGGCAAATGCTATCAAAAAGAGAAAAAATAAATCCTAAAGAAGATGGTTAAAAACAGAAAGATAGAAAAATATATCAAGAAATTCTAACCATTGATATAGATATTTCAATGTGACTTAAGCTAGAGTACCAGGAAAGAAATGTTATTAGGAATAATGAGAGCCACTTCATAGTGATACAAGTTTTAATTCACCAAAAACATGTAGCAATTTTACAAAATATATTTAGCTACAAAGTAATCTTAATATACATAAAGAAAAAGTGATAGATCTGCTAAGAAAATTTGCTAAATTACCATTACAGTAGAAGATTTCAACATGCCTCTCTACATTATTGATAGGTTAAGTAGAGAAAAACTATGAGGGATAAAGATAATAAATGACACAATTAATCAACTTGAGTTAATACATATATAGAGATTTTGGTATTCATTAACTATGTAATATACATTTTTTGAGATTTTATGAAATATGTATAATATTTAATCATGTACTAGAATCATAAGAATACTCTCAACAAATTTTAACTGTGTATCATACAATGATTTTGTACCATAGTTCATTTTAAGTTAAATATTAATAACAAATAATTAATACAAATTCCCACAATTTGAAAATCTAAGTATGTGGCATGCTTAGATTATAAGAAGGAATCACAATAAAATTTCAAAATATTTATAACCAAATGATAATGAAAACATCTAATCATGGGTTATTAATTGATAATGCATAAAATGCAATCATGATAATCAAAACCTATACAGTTCAGATTAAGTAATGCTTCATGTGAGATTTATTGCTATAAAGACCTATATTGAGAAATATTGAAGTCTCAAATTACTGTGTTAACTTTTCATCTTAATGAACAAAAGTATAAACCAAAAATAATTAAATAAAATACATTTAAAAATATGAGAGGAAATTAACAAAATATATAAGAAACCAATAAATTTAACAATAAAAAATAAAATAAAAGAATTGAAAGGAAAATAAAAAAGAAAACAACAACAAAAATATATATATATAAAAGAAAGGTATAATAGAGCATATCAACAAAGTTAAAAGTTGATTTTTTGAAAAAAAGAGCAAAACAGAAAACTTGAGAAACCTATAAATGGTACAAAGAGATGAGAAGAAACATAAATGAAAAAATATTATGAATGAAAAGGGGACAATCTATTTTTAAAATTGCAGACAAAGACATTAATAATAAAACTATTGAAACTATTTGCCAATAATTTTGAAAACTTAGATAAAGTGGATAAATTCTTGGGAAAATAAATTACTAGAATAACTCACAAAGAAATAAAAGCATTAAATAGTCATATAATGATTAAAGAAGTTGAAGCTGTATTTTAAAATCTCTCCACAAATAAAATATCTAGTCTGGTTTTGTAAGTAATATTTTTTTCAAACATTTAAGCAATAGACTATCCCAATTTTATGCAAACATTTTTATAAAATAAAAGGTGAGGGGCCTTCTTCTCCAGTTTATTTATGAAGCTTCAATATTGAAACCACAGCCCCAATACTACATTTAGCCCTAACAGTAAAATCATGCAAAGATGTTCCAAAAAAGGAAAAATAAATAAATCATGCTATTGCATTTTGAAAATGAATGCAAATATTTTTGAAAATATTAGCAAATCTAACCTAAAAACATTAAAAAGATAATACACCTTGACCAGCTTTAGTCCAGGTATGCAAAGATGATTTCATACTCTGAAAATCAAGAAATATAATTTGCCACATTAAGAAATGAAAGAAAAAAACATATAATTTTTCACTAAATGAAGGGAAAGAATTCCATCAAACTCTGTAACCATTCTTAATTCTCATTGTTAGTAATAAACAAAATCTTTTTTATTTTATGAAGAATAACTATTTTAACATCCAGAGAAAATATGCTCCAATGTCATTCTTATAGTTGTAGAATAAATACAATTACCACTTATAATCCAGATTGTACTGAAAGTCTTAGACAACAAAATAAACCAAGAAAATAAAATTAAACTCATAAATTTTTGCAGATTATATGGTTTTTTAAATAGTCTAAAAGAATTACAAACAAATTACTAGAATATGAGAATTTAGCAAGTAACTAGATGTCAGCTCTATCTGTAATGCATTAGGAAACCATGAGAAAATATAAAAAGACATTGTTTACAACAGCATCAGAATATATCTAAGAATGTATCAAACAAAAGACGCAATACTCTACAACAAAAATTTTTAATTATTGAAATATTTTTAAAGAAATAAATGAAGAGATTGACAGATTTGAACATTTAAAAATAGGGGGAAAGCCAGGACGGCTCAGCGGGTTGAGT